>VDFB02000613.1:105268-192404 GCA_007258455.2 Sequoia sempervirens | reverse complement strand
TGGAAGGATCAGATGCGTCAGCGCTTCTGGAAGCACACGAGCGTTTATACGGACACACAAGTCTTTCTTTATACTATTAGTCTTTGTCCCAATAATTTAAAATCCCACCGTCCAAGCCTTAAATTTGATTATCATATCAGTGTATTTAAGTTTCCCCGTAACATACAATCAAAAATTTCGGGAGACCTTATTTTTTATTTTTATGATACAACGAGATAATTGTTGATTTTTTAATATTTTATTTTAATTGAAAACTAATTAATTATATGAAAGGTTTATATATATATTTTTTTTTCTATTTTAATTATGATAATATATGAAAGGTTTTTATTTTAAATTTTTGATTTAGTTTGATATTGTTTCTAATTTTTGGTAAACTAATTTCACTTCCTTTGAATTGCTATGATCATTTCATGAGGTACAAATTAAGCTTCTTAGTTTCCTCTAACTAAAGGAATTCAAGGAATTCAAATGAATCTCGTTCTTTAGGAAAATAATCTAGACCTCCAATGACCTGTGCCATTTTCCTAAACTCAAATGGAAACAACTAAGACAACGCCAAGTTGAATTTTGGTCTATGTCAATTGGTACAAGAGTTGTCACTCAAATTGCTTCTACAATCCCATCAGCACTCATTCTCAAGATGTCTACCTTCTACACTTGTAACTTCCTCAAAGACTAAAGGTGGTTGAATGGTTGTAAAAGCTATGTTTTCTTATCAAGATTGTGTAGAAAACCTTACTTTCTCACCTCTAGAATGACTAAAGATTGAATGCTAAATGAAAGTGCTCCTTAGCCAACCCAAAATAGATTAGAATATGCTCCTCTCTCTTGAAGTCCAAAGTCAACTCTTAAGCCCAACTCATAGCATGGAAACTTCTCCACTCTTGAATCCTATTAGAAGCCATCTTCATTCTTTCATTCTTATCCCTTCATTTGTCTTTTTTTTTGTAAAAGGGAAAAAATGCTTAAGTGTATTTTTTAGTATTATCCCTTCACCAAGCACACCTAGCTAACAATCATCTTCTTGATACCTACTTCTTTTGGTTGTAAGTTATCCCAAAAAGTGACCCTCCTTGGAGTCAATCCTTCTAAGAACAATATATATAAAACCTATAAGCAAACCACATATATATTCTAATATTGTATGTCCACGTGATGTTACCTTTCTAGTAGTTCACTCTAACTTCAATTTTGAAACAATAAACCTAACCTGCATTTTAAAAGACACTCTTCAAACAAACTCATATTTAACCAAATGAGTGTCCACTATCCAATCACAACTATGTGTTAGAAAAGAATCTAGAAGAGTTGACTAAGTAGGTGGAAGAGATCATTAGGGGCCAATGATATTATTAATCCTTTAAACAATGAAGGTCAATTTAATGGAGTCAACTACTAGTATATCAAAGGCATCTATCATAACATTAATCAACTGGAACCCTGTGTGGACATAAATATTATCACTTCAGTTATTCAAGAATTTGAATGATAGTTTGGGTCATTTATTGTTTCCTTGATTCTTTGTCTTGCTTGTTTTTGGTGTATATCATGGTCAATTCCTTATGATTGGCCTTTAGCTCTTATATCACATCTCGTATGGTTGAGTGTCATAACTAGTGTTACGACATTTGAAACTTGTGTATAACTCTTTTATCATCAACTTTATTTAATAAAAAAATATTAATTGCTTTTTAATTAATTAAAAGCTTCCAAAAAAAACTTAGTGTAATTTTTAGTATTTTATTAAGATTTCATTTATATATTTTAAGTTATTTTAAGATTATGTTTCCAAGTAAATTATATATTATTAATATTTGTATTGTAAATATATAAAATAATTATAAAATAAAAAATGTATTAACACAACTATTTAAAATAATATTAATACAATTAATTATTATGAATTTAAATTATCCTTTTCATTTTTCATTACTAGAAGTTTTCATTATATATTTTTTAAAATGTTAACCATTTAATAACAAATTTTCTTAAATTGATTCAAATATTTTTTTCATAATCAAAAGTTTTAATTTTTGTTGTTTTATATAATTGTAATTAATTACCAAACAATTTTTTAGTTCTTAAAATAAGATAATTGGAAAATAGTCCACCTATTAATTTATATATCTTATTGATGATACATGAGTCATATAGACTGTGAGCATATTATTTTGGATTTTCATACACTCCCATATACTTACTAATTTAATATGTGTTGTAGAATGATAGTCCTCAAGTTATTTTTTCTTTCTTTCAATCAACATCGAAAGGAAACTCACTCACAAAGGTAAGCACTCATCAACTGCAGTATCCCCTATTTATACCTAGGCTACTTGTTATTTTCAAACTCTTTAAATGTATAAAGGTAAGATAATTGAATTTTAAATTAAGAAGGTTAGTGTGATTACATATCCGTACACCTAAAATTTATCTTCAATCCAAGTTTCAAGCTAGTTACCAACAAGGGTTGTGGTGTAGTTGTAGTCCCTCTCGAAGGCTACAAGGATGATTTATAATGGTAGTTTCCTCCATGTACATTTGCAACAACTATTGCTACCACAAAATTTTATTTCTCCTTGAGAGATATCACATATCCAAATTCAAGAACATTATAACCAAAATAGATCCACAAAACAATTTATTTTTTAAAATGTACATAATAAAAACATAATGGCCAAAGAATACAATAAAAAATGGTTCAATCGAAGTATGTCAAAAAGCACCAAAAAAAATCTATATATTGAAAGCATACCACTAAGATGGAAAGCACATCATGTTGAGGTCTAAAGAAGACAATGATTCATAATGCCTAGCAATAATGTTGGAAATTTCATGAATCCACATGGATTATAAGGAAGGAATGGCATGGCCCCTACACCCAACTTAGATAACATTGATGGTGACATGTAACATGGCCATTGTTTTACCCAATAATTTTTACTATGTTTTATCCACAAGTGAATAATTTATGATGCCAACACTTAGCAATAATTTTTTTCTTTTCTAATTCCATAACAATATGCACATTTGAATTAATCCTCATCTCAAACTTTCCCATTGCATTATTACTAATTATTTTGAATACCCAAATAATGATTCCATATTACATAATTTCCTGATAACATTTCACATTTACAATTTCCATAGAGATGGATACTTGAATACATACATAGCCTCAACGAGCTTACTAAAATAAAAATATACATGGTCTAGATGTCCTTCCTCAAATCTTGGTTGCCAACTGCATGAGGAGAAGCATCACTCAAGTGCTTTTCCACCAACCACAAACTTAATGCAGTCCCCCACACATCTACCATACTAGTAAGATGGCCCTACCATTCAACAAAGAGTTTGGTTCGGTAACCTCATAATCCTATCATTCTCTGAGCATGGTGTTGTGTCCTACATATCTAGAGCTACCATATTGTGGCTACAACTACATGTATGACAATCCCTATCTAGTATGTAAACTCGAATCACAGTGAACTAACAGTGTAAATAGTGGCTACTTACACTACTTTGGCTAAAGAATTTAACAGGTCCAGTACTTCAAGTGAGAGTCATCTACTCACCCACCTTCCTAGCTTGATTTGGTTTTGACCATTCATACTCTATACATAGGTTACCCCCTTTCCATGGATTATCCTAACCCTAGGAATAACCAATTAACCACACAGATAAACATAACGTCACAACATTAAATGACTCTATTTCAAAAGTGCAATATCAATAATAAATAGATCCATTCAAAAGTATATTCTCAAGAATAAAGTGACTTCATTCAAAGGTATAAACAACAATCAAGTGATAAAACTAACCCGATAGGCTAATCCCAACCTATGGCTCCAATCAAAAGTAATGCACAATTCAAGTGATCATTTTGATCATGTAGGTTACTCTTAATCTTGGATTATCCTAATCTTAGGATTAAACCCTAACTCTTACATAGGTTCACATAATATCACAAATGACATATCCAATATGGTACCTCTATATCTTTCCTTTTTCCCAAGTTGTCCTATAAAGTTTTTTTATTCTAAGTTCATGGTAATCTTAAACCCTTCCCTCAATAAATCATAAGCATTCACACATGTGTAATATGTACTATTTTCATATCTATTTTGTAGGATATTAACGACTTGAGAGGAGTTTATATTCTCTTAATCTTATAGGCTCCTCGCATTTCGACTTTGGGTTGTTGGAATGTAAGCCCTCTTCTAGAGTTTCAATAATAGGAATAGACTCTTTTCTCATAATAATATATTAGCATAATTAGAGGGTACAGTATTTCATCTTTATTGTTGATTGTCAAAATACTCATATTCAATATATTTCCTTCTAAAGTATTTCAAGACATCAACATATTCCACATTTCACATTTCATGCTACATACATATAGTATTGAAAAACTACGCATAGTTTAAACATAAACACAAGCATATAAAATCCAATATAGAATATATATAAGTATTAACCAAATAGAAAGGTTTCACCAAAGCAAGAATCAACCAAGAACATGCAAGCTTATCCATTGCAAACATACTTAAGCAAATCTTTTCCAAACAAGATAATCATAAATAAATAACCATCCAAACATCAATAATAAAGGAATAGAAATCAACATGCCTATATAAAGCTCCAATTGATTTTACTTCCCCCTATCTCAATTCCATAAGCCTACTTGCTACTTCCTCTAAGTTCAACCTACTTCCACTTCTAGCCTCTTATCAATTCTCTCAACAATTACAATTGCAAAATAACAAGGTAGCTCTCTAACTCTCAAGCTCTCAACTCACTTGCACAAAAAATACATCAAAATAACAATGAAGTAATCAAAATGAAAAGTGTAACAACTAATAGAGAGAGCATCTCTATATATACTAAAACTTGAGCATCCAAAGGATCAAAGGCTACAAACAAGCTAATAATCCTGCCACCTTCCTATGCACATGCATCGACTTAGTTGAACTAACTCTCAGATTGCAACACATGACAATCCTTACATTTCAAATGGTTGAATTGACTTAGTTCATGAGACAACGAGACTCTTTACTGATTCAATGGAAAACAATGCATTTCTATAGGTTTCCTACTTGATTTGCAAGTCGATTACCCCATTATATTGTTGCCAACTTTACATTGAGTGGATTTATGCATATCTAATGGTTTAAGGCTTCTTATTTGCTTCCACATTCTACATGTTTCGCATCACTTATTCATGTTTTAGCGCCCCAAATAATAGTGCTACCAAAGACTATCTCCACTCATTAAAACCTGCATTCATTCTCTTTGCAACGTAAAAATTATATTCCCATTTGCCTTTATGGCATTCAATATGCTATAAAAATTACATGTTTTCATCGCATATTCTCCAACCCATATGGTAGGCATTCAATGAATAAATGTTTCCAACGTTTACTTAACACTTTACCTCCTTATATTTAGCGTTGCATTGACTCCTTCCTATGTACAACACATTATGGAACAACATATAAACTTTGCCAATATAACATATATGGTAACGTTGTTTTAAAGGCATAAAAATTTATTCATATCTCATGCGCCTAACTCCTTTCTCCACACTAGTTTAAAGCACTTTTCCCAGATTACATTCAATACTATTTACTCGTCATAACACTAGCTTTTGTTAGCATTCAAATTGCTTGATATTCTGCCTAGATTCCAACGTTATAACTCAACTTCCATGCCTATGTGTGGCTTTTATGTTTATAAAGTTTTAAGCCAGGATTAATAAATCCATAGTCTTTATTCACCGGCTGCTATATGCACTATATTTTCAAAATGTTTCATATTTAAGTACATATACTCATACATATTGGCTTATATACATGAAGTGTACATACTTCATCGATTTGCATATAAATATGAACATACAAAGAAGAAATTTCACTCGATATAAAGACTTAATTACATTTCCTAATTAAAACATTCATAAAATAAGATCATAAACCAATATAAACATTCACAACCAAAGCTGAAGATCACTTACCATTTACCCAAACTATCTTGTCTCAACTTAGACCAACTAGGGTGTGAGTGTGTGTATGCTCAGTTAAGCTCATTAAGACCAGACCACATTCTTCTCCTGAGTGATACTTCCCCTCTTTTCGGGAGGTTTGAATCTGTTCCTGCATTCAACTTAGTACATTATAATAGTAGTTAGTCAATCACATGAAATCTACTTGCATCATAAATCATTTGAATCATCCAAGTATTAAAATAATCATATATTTCATTGTCAGAATCATTATAAAACATAAAATTGAATCAAACATTCATTCATCATATTTCCATCAAGATTCGTATACAAAACACATTCATATATTAAAGAATTCGCATTGCAATACTTATTCATTCATCACATTTTTCATTAGTATATAAAACATAATCATACCTTAAAAAGCAATGACATCTTAATGCATATTTCAGTATTTCATTCACCTATTGAACATATTAAAGTTTTGATTAACATTTATCATCATTTTCACTCATGAAGGTAAAAGTAACTTGGTAACTATGAGATGGGGTGCAACATACTTCCCCCTTGTGAATCATCGTCCTTGATGATTTAAAGTACTAAGCATACAAATAAAGTCTTGAATAAAGGTTTTACTTTCCATTTTCCAAATCATACAAAGAAATAAGTATATTTCCAACTAATCTCCCCTCTTAGCACAACCCCTTGCAATCCTGTCCTTCTTGGACCTTGTATTGAGTGATTGTGCTAACATATAGAGAGAACTTGCATGCTCAAGCAAACTTTCTCTCCAGAGATACTTGTTTTATGAGTTATTTATTGGTACTCATGTAGCACTTGAAGGTTGTCACATAATAGACTCAAATAACCAAATATCACTTGTAAAACCAAAAACAACCTTCCACAAGAATTAATTTAATTTTGATCTTTAATGACCATTAATATAATTATCTTATCTTATCTTATAGCCTCAAATTTCTACCATTTGTATGGTCTAATTTTAGAAACCAAATATTCCACTATCTTACTTTTAATTTATTAATTCTTAGGTTAACATTAAAAGCCACTTACAATTAGAAGCCCATGTAATTAAAGATGACTATGTTGGATACCATCTATAAGCTACTCACATCCTTTAAAAAATTGTCCCTAAATCTTATTTGTAAGAGTATGTCTAAGAAATAATTAAATGACTAACTTTAGACATTTCAATATCCTACAGGTGTAGAGATGAAAAGTTCTTATTTAGCACTTTTTCCTCTCATTTAACATCTACTCTTAGTCTCTTTACTTTAATAAAAATTACATCATTTTATGACCATTCAGCGTGAGAACTATCCTTGATTCCATAACCTAATTTACATTCAACCTTTCTAGATGTAAACAACTTCAATTTGACTTTGGTCATTGTTGTTTGATCACATTCAATGTCATTGCATGTAGTAGAGTCCCTAATGTATGAAAACTATTCTTTCTAATTATAATGGATGTCTTTTTACTCTAGTTCATATATTTATCTTTTCAACACTTAAATGAATATAAATAATCATGCATTTTTACAAAAGACAAGGGAAATTGCATAAACACGATGATAATAAGGGTGAAAATCAACACATTTTACACACACAACTAGCAACACTATATGAACCATAGGTCTAAGAAACACTCATAACTCCATTGTTGCACTTCCCTAGTTGTACTTATTACAACTTGATCACCTATGTATTTTGCACATTTCCCATTGACCCATCCTAATATTTAAAATCTTATTTATGGGGGATAGTCAACAATAAGGAAGTCTTGAAATTCCCTATTTCTCAAGATAAGCCTCTAAAGGTCCCTACAATATAACCCTATCTATAAATCAATGTTTTATTTGCAAGTGGTGAAGAGTGTAGAGTTGTAACATGACCATTGTTCTACACGGTAATTAATCCTATGTTTTACCCACAAGTGAATAATTTACGCATCTAACCTTTAAGAGCAATAAAAAAAAAAAAAATCTTTGAATAATAAATGCACATTTCAAACTTTCTGATTGCATACAAAAGAATTCATTTTATTGATTCAAATAATGATGATACATAATTTTCATATGGCATTTCATATTTTCAATTTCAATAGAGATGGATACAAATTACATACATAGCTTAAACAAGCTTACAAAATTATAAAGTACAATGGTTCGGTAATTCCCCCTCAAATCTTGGCTGCCAACTAAAGAGGAGAAGCATCACTCAAGTGTTTTTCTACCAACCTCATACTTACTGCATTCCCCCACACATCTACCTAATTGGGAAGATGGCCCTACCCTTCAACAAAGAGATTGGTTTGGTAACCTCATAACAATAGCCTATTCTGAGCTTGGTGTTGTGTCCTATATGTTTCTAGACTAGCATACAATGGTTACAACTTACATGTATGAACATCTCATGCCTAGTACATAATCCTGAATCACAGTGAAACTGATAGTGTAAAAAGTGGCTACTTACACTAGACTTTGGCCAAAGTTTTCATTATCCTTAACTTAGAGTAAATTTCACATGTTCACCCACCTTCCTAGCTCGATTTGGTTTATAATGACCATTAAACTCTATATCTAGGTTACCCCCTTTCCTCCAGATCTAACCAAATCCAGGAATAACCCACATAACATCCCTTAACAATATGACTATTCTACCAAAGTGATTAAAGCAACATCTTGCATAATGCTATGTACGTCTAGAATAGACTTCCTACATATAGCAAAGATAACTACTCATAGTATAAATACGCCACACTCAAATAAACTCCCATATATAGGGTACATAAAGAGAATCAACAAGATAGGTTTTAGACAACATATTGTATAACCATGAAACAAACAATCTTAAACAAACTCCACAACATATTCAAAAACACTCTTGTCCCAACATAGTAAATAAACTAATTTATCCTTTCCAACATAAAGAAAAAGGTATAGAAACTAGCATGCTCGTATAAACTCCAATTGATTAAACTCCTTTCTAGTATGAATCATCAAGATTGATTGACACCTCATCCAAGATTCACTTGACTATCCTCCTCTAACTTCTCTCTAAATCTCACAATAACCATAAATATAAAATACCAAAATAACTCTCAACTCACAACAAAACAACATCAAGAAAATCGTAAAGATAAGTGTAGCATTTGGTAGAATGGGAACCTCTATTTATACTAATTTGTGAGCAACCGAAGGCTACAACAAGTAAGTATTTATGTCACCTTTCTTCCTCATGCAACGACTCACTCACATGTTTGCAACACATGATAATTTTAAAGTTGAGTTGACTTGATATTTGGGACACTTATTTGTAGGCTTATTCAAATTCATAGACTTCTTTTACATTCCAACATCTACAAAATATGGTTCCACCTCTTATACTTTAGTGCCACCTTCACAGATGCGGTATGCTGACTTATTCTTATGTTTCAAACAACATTCACTTCCATACTTAAACATTTTTACACAGCTGCAAACTTCATATGTGTTATGCTTTAGTGTTTGACTTGGTCATATTTTACTTTATGTGCCAGATTAACTACCACTTAAAGCTACACTTTAAGCTTCATGCGCCCCATGGTATATTATATGCCTTGTTGCATATTACTAACAATATGATCAATGCTATCTTATATATTTCATAAGGTTTACCAAATACATTAACAAACACACTTATATAATATATACATATAAGGAATAATATTACGCATACATATATATATACACATGTATATATATATACATATACATATACATATACATATACATATAACTTTACACACACACACATATATACCACATATACATATATATGTAAGTTTATTTCAATATATTTATAAAACATTAATACATATAATCTCATCTATCGACATACATACATGGGATATATGTGTGTGTGTGTGTGTCAATTTAGTCCACTCGGTATTCCCATGCATATGGGTGATTTGTTCATGAGCATGCATAGGTATGTCTACCTAGATGTATACTCATGTATGTATACTCACATGAATGAGTCTACTGTAGACATGTACACATATACATATATATACATCTTATGCATATATCTCATCGATACCACAATAAGCATACAAGGAAAGACTGACACAAGACATCAAGAATTAATCACAATTCTCAATCACAACATTCACAACAAAGATTACTTACCTTTTCCCAAAACTGACTTGACTCTCTATGACCAATTAGGACATGAGTGTGTGATTTCTTAATTAGGCTCATTAAGGGTTACCAAACCAAGTACTTCTCCTTAGTGATACTTCCCCTCTCTTTTGGAGGATCAAACCTGTTCCTGCACTCAACTTGGCACATTGTAACTATAGTTAGCCAAACACAAAATAAGCATATGCATCATACATTTCATAGATAAAAACATTATAAAATATCAAAGTGTATCAATCATTCATTCATCATATTTCCATTCAAGATTCACTAACTATATTCATATAAAGATTAATAAAACACATTCATGTAAAGATCCATAATACATTCATTTATTCGATCAATTTAACCAAACAAGGTAATAGTAAATAGGTAATATCGCTTGGGGTGTAATAATAGTTCCAGAGGATAAATCTACAATTGTACAAACATTATCACATTTGTATTATAAATTCCAATGTAGTTGAAGAAGACCAGTGTAGCTATACAAACACTATTGTAACAAAAGGAATAAAATCACTCATGATCATTCCCTAATTTAATACAAAGCCTAGAGAAAGTTATAGGGAGAAGATAACATAGATTCCTAAACTTGACACAAAAATCTAAAACTAAGTAAAATAAATTTATTTTAACCATCAAATCAAATAAAATTTCGTATCCTCTCATTCCCCTATCTTATTAGTACTTGTTGTTAGGCAATACTATTGTAATCAATGACACTTAATTAGTTATTAATAAATGTGGTGTACAAGAAATTTGAAGTAATTATTTTTTCCTACTCAATTTTTTTTTTCTCTTTTCAAAGTAGAGATACAAGATTTATAGCTTTAATTTTTTTGAAACTATTTATCATGAATATGTTTGGCCAAATTCTTTAGGTGTTAAGGAAATATTTATAGGAATTATGGGTTTTTTTTATTTTTGGATCTTTTTATAGTATTATTAATAATTGTTTGAAATATTTGGAAAAGTTTTGTAAATAGAGTGATTTTTTAATATAGATACATAAATTTTATATTTATGTATGTAATCTTTAATTTTTAATTTTTCAAAATATAGTAAATATTATATAGTTTTAATAATTTTATATTAATATATTGTAAAATTTTAATGTCTTTGTATTTAAAAAATAAATGTCTATTTTAAAATGTAGTAATATTTTGATGTATTTTGATGTTTTAATGGTAAAAATTGTTTTAAATTTATTTTGGTTAATAAGAGATATAACACTTCTAATTTACATTAGTGAAAAAATTGATAATAATATAATCTTAAAATAATAATAATAATTAAAAACTAGATTCAAAATTAAGTTTATTATTATAATTATAATTATATAATTTTTAAATTAAATTGAGATTAAGATTAGATTAATTAGAATATATATATATACAACAAGGGCATCCCCGCGACCTAGCCTAGCGACCCAACAACCCATACCTTGGGTACCTAGGGTGAGCTGGGGTGAGACTAGTCTCCTATAGGAGAGATAAGCTCGGGAGCGAAATCAAAACCGAGACCAATAAGAAGCAAACCCACTACCCAAGCCAACTCTGCGCTAGAATATATTTAATAGTTATAAAATCTAATTTGATAGCTTTACAACTCAAATATCTATTTTTTAATATATTATTCTTAATTTATTTTAAAAATAATAATAAAACACTACCCATTAAAATATATATAAATTGACTACTTTATAGGGTGGGAAGAGAGTGTATTAAAATAAAATAAAACAAAACAAAAGCACCAAAACAAAAGTGCATAACTTTTTGAAAGATTTGGTGTTGGTATGATTTTTATAGCCCTAAACTCTATATACACCCTATGCTTGGAGGGCGGTTATTATAGTGTCCCCCACCAAGAAATAAGAATCCATCTCTCAACTAAACTCCAAACCCTATTTGTCCATATCGACAATGCATTAAATTCATCCATTATTTTTCTCAAAAAGCTATGAATATGACTTGTAAAAGTCTCTTAGAGATGATGATGTTTCAAAGACTTTTAAGCCAATGTTCCCTGTTCTAAGACATTTGAGATAATATCTACATTATTAAATTATTGAAACTTATCTTCTAGAAGCCTACTTTTATAATAATTTTTAATTTTTCCATAGTTCACTACTTTTTCTATTTATTTTTTAGATTTAATAATAAATCAAAATAATCAACTTTAGAATAATGAACTATGTAAATAATCATGAGATTTATGACTTTAATAGAAGATTTGAAATGCATTCCATAAAGCTTGGAGTGCACGCATACCCATATGAAGGGGTGTGTAGTGTTTATTAAGGACATATCTTACTCTTTAAGATCATGTCACATCATCACTTTTGTAGCGCATGGCCATGCTTGACATAGCAATTTATATTATTTTAATATAAAAAATTATATTTTATGTTGTTGTAATGCGGGAAATGATATATTTGTGTCTTTTTTATGTTTTGGATTTATGTTTAGTTTGTTTTTTATCTATCAATTATTATAATAGCATGTATTTTTGTGAAAGTTGGTAAATGATATTATCCTATTTTTATCCCATCATCACTTTTCTCGAGAAATTGGTTCATTTACAAGTCAAAATCATGTTTTTTGCTCAAGGGGCTCATGTCATTGGCACTTCCCTGGAGCACAAGACTATACATGGCATCCCTCCTCTTAACTTAGCAATTTATATCATTTTAATATTAAAATTAGCATTTTATGTTGTTACTATGACGAAAATGATATATTTATATTGTTACAATGACATAAATGGTATATTTTTTATCTTTTTATGTTTTGGATTTATGTTTAGTTTGTTTTTATCTATCAATTATTATAATAGAGTGTATTTTTGTGAAAGTTGGTAAATGATATTATCCTATTTTTATCCCATCATCACTTTTTTCAAGAAATTGATTCTTATCCTTAACTTTCTCATTGATTGTCCTACTTTAGAATTGGAAGTACAAAGTTCATCAAATATTTTTGTGCCTACTAATCAAAATCATTTTTTTTGCTCAAGGTGCTCATGTCATTGGCACTTCCCTCAACACTTGGAGTACACAACCATACATGACATCCCTTGTCTTAGCTTAGCAATTTATATTATTTTAATATTAAAAATAGTATTTTATGTTGTTACAATGACATAAATGATATATTTATGTTCTTACAATGACATAAATGGTATATTTATGTCTTTTTATGTTTTGGCTTTATGATTAGTTTGTTTTTAATGTATCAACTAGTGTATAAGATAGTGTATTTTTGTGAAAGTTGGTAACTGATATTATCATACCCTTATCCCGTCATCACTTTTCTCAAGACATTGATTCTAACATTTCTTATCCCTAACTTTCTCATTTATTGTCCTACTTTAAATCTGAAAGTACAAAGTTCATCTAGATCATTTACATGCTACATATCAAAATCAAAATCTTGTGGATTTTTTCTATTAGGTATTATGAGCCAACTTAAATGTAAATTATTCTAAATTACACACTAGGATGATGTATTAAAGACTAACACTAATTCAAAAAAAAATTCTAAGAGTTAAAAATAAATCTATTGAACACATCTAGAATTCAATTGCAAAGGAAATAAAAGGTTTACACTAACATTGTATCATCCTCACAACATATTACACACTTGCCTAGGTGACAACATAAAGATGCGTCACTTTTTTATGCAACTGAACTACACAAATCAAAATTTCAAAAAACTATATTTTTTCTAAATTGTAACAAGTAAACCATACAAAATCTGAAGATAATATAAACTAATGATTTGTGATATTTCTTATGCTAATTTTATTTATATTTTTTTAAAATAACATATATATACTTTACCTCATATTTTAAATATTTATTAATAAATTATTCCATACACTTTATAGTATTTTTCATAAGTAATTTTTTCCTTTAAAGCATAATTTGAGCGAGAAATAAAATCTTTTTTATTTAAAAAATTATTAACACTAATATTTATTAACACTACTTTTAAAATTTTAGTTTTATATTTCATTTATTATTATTTTTTTAAATGGGAACAATTATTAATTAAGATGCATATTTTCCCTAGTTCACAATCCTTTCTATATTTGACCAAATTTTTATTTTTTATTTGTTGAAATAACTTTAATATGAAGGACAAACTTATCTTTTAGATCTTTCATTTTTATTTTTCATATGCATCAAACAAAGATCTTTCTTTTTTATTATATATATATATATATATATATATATATATATATTGCAAATCTTAATTTGAAGGAGCTATTCTTTTAAATTTTCATGTCATGATGACTTCTTTTGATCATGAAGAAGGTGGTTTAAATTAACAATTTGTGTCTAATTTAATCCTTCCATGTGACACAAAGGGAAAAATATACCACACAAAATGTTTAAGGAATACACATAAATGAAAACATGCAATAATAAGTAAAACCAGGTTTCAAGCAAGTGACATCTTCACCTCCACTGTATTGCCATGGATGACATTCATTTTTCCTTCTTTGTAAGCTTTGCTCTCAGTTATGGGTATGCTACTTTATTGCTATGAAGCTTCAAGTATATTTGAGGATTGCAATGACGCAAATGTCAAAGTTTAAGAGTTTGTGGTTAGCCCTGAACTTGCAAGTAAGGCTCGATTTATAGAAATGCTTGTTTCAGATGAACGATCTAGATTCAAAGGTGAAATATCGAGATCAATGATCAAGGTCCGTTGAGAGAAAATAGATTGGAGAGTTAACTAGCCTGATCAATTCAATCAAGGAAATTGATTAGATAATCAATGGAAGTTGATTGATCAATCAATGGGATTGATTGATTAATTAATGGGATTGAATAATTGGAAGAATTGATTTGTTAGTCAACATATTAGATTGAATAATCAGTGGATTCGATTGATCAGCCAATAGATTTGATTGAATAATCAATGGGTGTGATTGATCAGTCAAAAGTGTGAGGATAATTAATTAATTAATTAATCTTTAGAGGACCGTGCAAACAAATATTGAATTAATAAACAAAAGATTATTTATTAATAGATCATGTTGAGAGAATATTGGAGAGTTAAATAATTAATTTAATTATTTAATCTAGAAGTGGGAAAGTGGTTTAATTAAATAATGTGTAACGATTATTTAATATAAGAAGGGTGTTTGATGTTAATTAAATAAATATTTAATTAAATAGAAGAATTAGTGAAATTGGTGACATAATTAAATAAATAAGGTTTATTTAATTAATTAGGAAGAATAATGTTTGATTAGGACATTATTAAATAAATATGATTTATTTAATTAGTCGGAAATGATGAATTTGAATGAATTAATTAAATAATGTAAAATTACTTAATTAATAGTAGAATATGAAAATTGATAATAATTAAATAATAAGGTATTATTTAATCATTTAAGAAATAAGAGTGAAATTTAGTAAAAATATGTTGCTCACAAGTTAGGACAATTTAGAGTATTGACATTTGCAATGGTCTTGTAATATTTTATTGTAGTCATTTAATACTTAACTATTGCATTCAAATATCAAATAATATTGTTATACACATCAGAAAATAAATCATTTAGTTGTAATTAGCATTCATTCATTTATTTGATAGTCATCTCTTGTATTTCACAATTAATTTTCAACTTGCATATTTTGAAAAATTTGTATAATTCTAATAATTGTTTAAATGAAGACTACAAAAATCTCATGCACTTTCCTTTCTCTCAAAAAAATATAAGAACAATAAATTCAATTGATTTATTTGTCCAACAAGCAATTAATTTTCACCATTTTTTTAGTACATTATTCTACATAGCATAATATTCCCCAAAAAAAATATCAACCAAAGTATAGGCCATAGACTATTATATTATATAGACGTCAAAGTCTAGGATCAAAAAGATAAAGTTTCCTTAGTGCCCATTATGTGGTGGGCAAGTCATGGGACTTTTGATATTGACAAGTGAAACCATGGGCTTTGAATCCAATTCAAAAATAGGAGTTGGGCCACCATTATGGTTACTACCAAAACACCTTTAATGATTTTAAAATATTACAAACATTACATAAGCTACACAAATCTGCCAAAGATTATTTATTTATCATTGAAACGAATCAACAATTATTTCTATCTCTTCTCCCACCCCATTATTGACCATGAAATATGCATTAAAAAAAAATAGAAATATGCATGTTATGCTCAACAAATTCCCAAAAGTTTTGTATTTCATTCATTTTTAGAGTTAAATATAAGTTAAGAAATTATGGGTAGAAAGAAAAATTATTGCAATGTAGCAGAGAAATTCAAAGAAAGAATAATGTCTTGAATAATTCAAGTAAAGGGGCGGGGGGTCATGTTCGATTGACTAAAGCATCCTGTTGTAGGCAAGAGGTCACGAGGTCTAGTCTCCCCCCAAACCCGTAGTACCAGAGGGCATGTCACGCTAGCGCCACCGATCACATGAAAAAAGTTTACCAAACACATTGCAATTTATAGAGGGATGAATAATTATTTTCATTTTTTTAATATACTTTTATTTACAAATGGGTGAAGATTCATTGATTGGCCTAAAGTATGGTAAATCAAAACTTTATTCTTTTAGGTATTTATATTTCTCTAAGATATATGTTTATATTTAACAAACTCAATTCCATATAAAATTCTCAAATTCTAGAATTTTTATCCTTTCAATTTTTATTTCCTTGCAATTACATAGAAATTAGAGTGTTTATAATAATAAACATCATATTCCTCGTGTCCCCAAAGTCCAAATATCCCTTTTTTTTAATTTGATATATTTTTTATATTACTCCTAATAATAAAAAATGGGTACCGACAAATAAAATCAAATAAAAATTTGGGAGATACGAAGAAACCAAAAAATCTTACAAAATATTAAACAACAAAAAAATAATGATATAAACTAAATTGTCAAAGCTCGCCTCAATATCAATGCCATGGTTTAGGAGAGAGGATCACATGAAGCTTACAACAATCATTATCCATCACTTATTATTTATAAACTTTTATTTTCCCCAACTTCCTCTTGCTTGTAAATATTTTTTATTATTTGGTTTTGTTTTTAACTTAGGGTGATGTTGTAATATATTTATAAAGTTGAAGAGTATATTTAATTTTATTTACATTTAATTATTTTTATTTTTATTTATTTTTATGTTTATGTATATGCAATTTTGATTTAATTGGTTTATTTATTTAATTTTAAGTATTAATTTAATTGTTATCTATAATTTAGTTTTATTGAACATAAATTTAATTTGATTGTTTGATTTAGGTTATGTTTTTCAGGGTGATATCATCTTTGCAAACACTTTTTGATCTTTTTAATTACAAAATAAAACATTACAAATATAGCCGATTAGCCCCATCTCACATTTTATTCTAAGGTCGACATTGCATAAATATTCACATATTTTATATAGACAATCATGTTCATTACATACATTCTAATTATCCAAAAATCTAATATTCGTCATCCAATCATTTATTATCTTCAACTATTACAAGAAAAATCATTTGCATTTGCATTCAAATCAAGCTAGGAATCTAGCAAATTTGAAGCCTAATGATTCTCTAGATATTTTTAAATATTGACAACTTAATAGAAAATCCCTAAGAGTTGAACAAAGAATATCATTGTCTAGAAGTCTATGTATCTGAGAATCCATAAGATAGGATCCAAAACTTAACAAAGATCGAGTTTGTGGCTAGAGAGCAAGGTTAGAACTATGAACCTAATCCAAAACTATGAAATCAACCCATCACAAAGAAAAATGAGTATTTTGATTATGATCCACACTAATAACTATCTAAGGTATATGTGGATTCCAAAGTGTACAAGTCTCATTGTCTTCAGCAAATAATAATCATTCTTCACTTACACAACAAAATAATATTTCTTTGTTAGTGCATGTTATATAATGACGCATCAAAGAGTTTTGTATTGTTACCATGTACATAAAAATTAAAAATATAAAATAACTCTTAGGTAGATAAAAATAATTCTTCAAACCAAAATGAAAGTAAACAACATAAACAAAATAAAATAATACTTAAGCGATACTTAAGGAGAAATCTAAGCACTAAAAAATGAGTCTCGACAACTAGGCCTAAGGAGGTAATCAAATATAATAAAAAGTGTCTCATAAATAGAGAAAAGGAGTCTAAGACCTTATGAAAATAAACTCCTCTCCAAAATAGAGATATAGAAGAACAAATAAACCTCCTCAAAAGTTGTCCCTAAAAGATAGAAACATGAAGAACTCCTAAAGCATGTAGAAGTTATAAACTCTGTTAAAGAAGAATTAGTTAATGGGAGAATCAATGAACCCTCCAATGAACGTAGATTAGTATAAGAGATGCATAAAGAGATACATGAGACACAAGTATGCTACATAAGTGACCTTATAAACACTACTAAAGGTGCATGTAGTGCTCTACATAAGTACCAAAGTCTCACAAATATTGGTCAATGAAAAGTGGTAGAAATTTTTCTACATTTCTCCTTAAAATCATGCAAGCATTAGCATAATCATGTCATGATAGCCCTCATATAATGATTGTTGGTGTAAATAGTAACTTTATCAAACTAGTTAGCTTTTAGCCTACCTAGGAGAGTCTTATTCACATTGCTTAAATCTCTACTTAAGAACTTTTAGCTTTTTGTCTCACTTCATAGTATTGAGACATGTGTCCTCATCATTTGAGACACCTACTACATGCACACTTTACACTTGTTCACACACTTATCAAGTGAGCTCATAAGTTTTGCATATTTGGAGGGGTAGTCAGTCATTGTCTCCTACTTTTTCACCTCATCCACCTTGCCTATATATGCAAGGCTTTATCATTATATTATACACTCTTCATTTTTATTTGATAGACATACTATTGTGTTCACCATTTCACTTGTGGAATGTTATCAATTCGAGCTCTATGATCTTGGTATTCTCTAACACGGTATCAAAGCCATGAGAGCATGTTCCTTCCCACATCAAAGTGACTCTCATACATAGCATTATCAATGAAGCATCATGGACCTAAACAAACATCATCATTACATTCAGAAAGTCCAAAAATAAAAAATAGCTTTCATTTCATAAATTTCGATAACTTTTTTTTTTTTTTTTGCGATTTTTAATTTCTTATACTTATTATACCATACAAATCCGTAGAAAAAGTTAAAAAAACCGAAAAAAAATAAGGGAAGGTCAAAATCACCCTCTACCTATTTGCCCTTTTTGGTCAACATTTGCTCTTCTGGGAGATTTTGGCCACTTCGGCCTGTAAATTTTTGGCCTGATCGGCCTATTTGTAAAGTCTATGGTGGCATCACCTGTTTTCAAGGTCAGTGTTTTTTTTTGGGTAACAGTTTTTTTTGTAAGTTTTCAAGGCTTTCACACACCTAGCCGCCAAATCTAGGCGTATTTCTCTAACATTGACTCAGAGCCCATCTCGGGAACAAGTTTCTTGTCTTTGCATCACGACTTTGGACGGACTCATTCTACATTTGGTCTCCATTCTCCAAGGCATGCAGTCCTCAAGCCAATAAATCTCTACTTCTTGCGGTCCTTTTCTCACTGCTTCCTTCCACAAGTGCCACTACTTTGTCCTTCGAGTCCCACAAATTGGGCTTTGCAAAGGCATGTGGATAATCACTAATGCACCATTTGTGGGGCATATCCAGTTGAAAGAGGCATGTAGATAATCAAAGAATCAAATACTATGCAACCTCCATTGACTCCCATGCAACCTCTTTTGTCTCAACCTTGCAACTCACGAGCAGGAATAGAATATGGTTAAAGATTTGACTCTGGGTCTCATAGGCTGATGGTCTCGTGGGCGTCATTAAAAATCATTCATTCATTCACTGATAAGGCATGGTCAATGTTCCAACAGTTCCACACAACCCCACGACTCATTTAACATGACTTCAACAATCCTCACGCGACCTCCATTGAGTCATTTGTGTTGCTCTTATGGCTCACAAAGTCCCCTTGCAGCCATCTGTAGACTCAATCAAAGCACTACTGTGTTGGTGGTTTACATGGATATTAGTTAAAAACTATTAGCATTTCTTGTAGACGTTTAACGCTACCATGCAGTCATAGTTAACATTGATTTTATATGGTTAACATTTATGCTAGTGTAACTATAACATTTATTATCACTACCACACATAAACGTCAACTATAACAATGGGTTAATTGCCAAACATACCACTAACGTTTTGTGATAACTATTAGTAGTTATATTTAAACTATCAACCCATTAAAATGCTAATAAAGGAGGGATATTTTTTGTTTCATAACTTGGAAATGGGGGTTGAAATTTCAAGTGTAAATAATCAATAGGAAGTTTGTTCCGTTATTGACATTTTGATGTCGAGACACTTTGGATTTTGTGTTTTTTATTACCATTTTTTGGCCTCTAAAATAACAATGTATGTGAATTTCAACAGGGCATAATGTTCACCCCGAGCATTGAAATTTTGTAAACTTTTGTAGTGCATGGCCATGTCTGACATAGCAATTTATATTATTTTAATATAAAAATTAATATTTTATGTTGTTGTCATGCGGAAATGATATATTTATGTCTTTTTATGTTTAGTTTGTTTTTTATCTATCAATAATTATAATAGAGTGTATTTTTGTGAAAGTTAATAAATGATATTATCCTATTTTTATAACATCATCACTTTTCTCAAGAAATTGATTCTTATCCCTAACTTTCTCATTAATTGTCCTACTTTAGAATTGGAAGTACAAAGCTCATCGAGATCATTTACAAATCAAAATCTTTTTTTTAGCTCAAGGTGCTCACGTCATTGGCACTTCCCTTAACACTTGGAGCACACGGCCATACATGACATCCCCCCTCTTAGCTTAGCAATTTATATTATTTTAATATTAAAATTAGCATTTTATGTTGTTACTATGACAAAAATGATATATTTATATTGTTACAATAACATAAATGGTATATTTTTTGTCTTTTTATGTTTTGGATTTATGTTTATTTTGTTTTTATCTATCAATTATTATAATAGACTGTATTTTTGTGAAAGTTGGTAAATGATATTATCCTATTTTTATCCCATCATCACTTTTTTCAAGAAATTGATTCTTATCCTTATCTTTCTCATTGATTTTACTACTTTAGAATTGGAAGCAAAAAGTTCATCAAATATTTGTGTGCTTACAAATCAAAATAATTTTTTTTGCTCAAGGTGCTCATGTCATTGGCACTTCCCTCAACACTTGGAGTACACAACCATACATGACATCCCTTGTCTTAGCTTAGCAATTTATATTATTCTAATATTAAAATTAGTATTTTATGTTGTTACAATGACGAAAATGATATATTTATGTTCTTACAATGACATAAATGGTATATTTATGTCTTTTTATGTTTTGGCTTTATGTTTAGTTTGTTTTTAATGTAACAACTAGTGTATAAGATAGTGTATTTTTGTGAAAGTTGGTAAACGATATTATCATACCCTTATCCCATCATCACTTCTCTCAAGACATTTCTTATCCCTAACTTTCTCATTTATTGTCCTACTTTAAATTTGAAATTACAAAGTTTATCTAGATCATTTACATGCCTACATATCAAAATCAAAATCTTCTAGATTTTTTCTACTAGGTATTATGAGCCAACTTAAATGTAAATTATTCTAAATTGCACACTAGGATGATGTATTAAAGACTAACCCTAATTCAAAAAATCATCTAAGAGTTAAAAATAAATCTATTGAACACAACTAGAATTCAATTGCAAAGGAAATCAAAGGTTTACATTAACATTGTATCTTCCTCAAAGCATATTATACACTTGCCTACATAAAGATGCATCTCACTTTTTTATGCAACTAAGCTGCACAAATCACATTTCAAAAAATAATATTTTTTCTAAATTATAAAAAGAAAACCATACAAAATTTTAAGATAATATAAACTAATGATTTGTGATATTCTTTATGCTAATTTTATTTATATTTTTTTAAATAACATATATGTATGTATGTATGTATGTATGTTACCTCGTATTTTAAATATTTATTAATAAATTATTTCATACATTTTATATTATTTTTAATAAGTAATTTTTTCCTTTAAAGCATAACTTGATAGAGAAATAAAATCTCTTTTTTTAATAAATTATTAACACTAATATTTATGATATACATTTTTTAAAAAATTTGGTATTATATTTCATTTATTATTAATTTTTTAAATGGGAACATTAATTAGGACACATATTTTCCCTAGTGCACAATCCTTTCTATATTTTACCAAATTTTTATTTTTTATTTGTGGAAATAACTTTAATATGAAGGGCAAAATTATTTTTTAGGCCTTTCTTTTTTGTTTTTCACATGCATCAACACGGATCTTTGTTTTTTATAATACTTATTTTGATTAGAAAATTATATATATAGCAAATCCTAGTTTGAAGGCTATATTCTTTTAAAGTTTCATGTCATGGTGACTTCTATTAAACATGAAGAAGGTGGTTTAAATTGTGGCACAAAGGGAAAAATACACCACACAATGTTTAAGGGATACACATAAATATCAAGAATTCCATCTATAATGAACTTAATCTAATTGTTCTTGTGTCTCAAGATTAGAGTATACTATTTGGTATAAATTGTTAAATCAACATGTGACTCAAATACAAAATGCACCTTAATGCTTCCACTTGTATGTTGTTTCTCAACCTTGCTAATTTAGTGTCATTGATTTAATCCATCTAGGGATCTAATTGAGAACATGACCCTCACAATTTAGTAGATTCCTTAAAGATGTTTGTAAATGTTGTTCATTCCTTGCTAGATGTAGAGCACATTCATTGAGATCAACAAGTTCTATCTAGTAGAAATCAACTAGAAAAAAATTATGAATTGCAAGTTCAATTCTACATAGAATTGTAGATCTAGATTCATGAAAGTAAGCCAAGATAGTGCATAGTCAATTTTTTAGATAAAAAACAATCATATGATAATACCTAAAATTTTGATATTATGATAGTACATTTTTTGCATCTATATAGTAACATCTTCATTAGACCTAAAGATAAGAACCCTTCATCTAATTTGATTAATTTATACATTTATTTAGCATTCATTATTGTATTTGATATCAATCCAAGAAAAATATCTATATTAATTAACAAATAATCACTTTAATCATTAAATTAGCTTAGACATTAATGCAATTGGTGGTATTTCCCTTACAATGTTATATTAAAATAGTGTCATCATATGCTATTTTTTATAATGTTATATGTAAATGTATTTTTCTAATAAGCCTTTTAATGGTGATTATGGATGAAGGTAAGGTGTTACACATTCTTGTTATGTATCCAATAGTAATACTTCAGCTTGTTCATTGAGATCACCAAGCCTGCATATAATCAATGTTGTATGTAGAGAAGCTTTGACATTGTGACATTTACATTCCTTATGTAATTAGTAGAGAAGTTTATTTAACTTCTACTTTTCTAGGTGATTCCAATTAAGATTTCATTAATAAATGTAGCCTTGGTGCAATGAACCTTAGGTTAAATATTTGTATAAATTACTTAGATCTAAAATTATGTAATGAAGTCAACCAAAATATTCATATAAAATATAGATCTAAAATTCCCACATAAAATACATGGGTTTATACATATAAATTGGCTAGAACAAATTATTTCATTCACGCATTTCATTCAGAATGTTACATAGATGTGATACTACAAATATTTTTTGATAATCAAGACTAATATAATTACAAAGATATTCTTAAAATGACCAAACTATTGAAATATGTAAACACTTTAATAATCCTCTAGTTGAAGTATTGATGCAACCTCCATATGAAGTTGACCTCTACAAGCCAAATGGTTTTTATCCTCTAACCTCTACATTAAATTATTTTTTCTTTAGATCTTATATTTTAACAATGGTAAAGTCACTCAAGGACTCAAGCTCCCAGGACCACTTGCAAAACCAAAATATCCTTCCACAATAGAGAAAATCAAGAGCATAAATTTATAATAATGGATGCAAATATATTAGATCAAATTTGACCAATGAACATGTCTATATGCATTACAAAATATACATATCAGACCTTGCTTATATATAGACAAGGTTGAGAGATAAGACTAACTAGGATGATGACAAGTGTCTTAATCCTATGTCATGTGACAACTAGGTTATAATATCACATGTCTATAAGGGACTTCTCAAAATATTCCTAACTCACTAAGTAAACTTAACATGTGAACATGTGTGAATAGGACCTACTAGGTGAACTAGTTAGGTAATATACCCTGTTCACACCAACAAACGCTATTTCTTGAACTAGAGTTTGAGTGTATTGGTGAGATGATAGAAGATGCTCCAAGTTGATTGTTTTTTTTATAGAGAGGTTTAAGGCCTAGCATGGGTCCACTTGTATTAAGAGTCATTTGAAATTTTTCCACTATTTGGCATTCAAATTTGGGCCCACTAATGGTATCCCTAGTTGGCCCTAATTATTGGCGAATTACTTTATTTGAATGTTGGGGTTATGTGAAAGAGGATGCCAAAAGTCAGGGCTTCAAGGAAAATTTTTCCAACATAACAAGTAAATAGTACTTGTGAATTTCGACATCGAGGTTTTTGGAATCTGTGTCTAAAGGATGCAATACTATAGGGTTCAAGGATTTATACACTAGAAGGATACAATAGTTGTAGGGAGTGGGGATCAAGGATTGCTGATATTGAGTGCATGGGGAAGTAAAAATATGTGAGTCCACAAGTAGTAAGGGAGTAGAAGGCCAAGAATTGAGGTTTTGGAATATCTAATATCAACAAGGATCTCAGGAATTGAAGAAAGGTATAATAGTATGAGAAAGTTTTAAATCCTACCCAAGGATAGAAAGTGACCTAAACACTCTCAAACTTAATTAAATTATAAAGGGGACATTACAATTCTACCCTTCCCAAAATCTCTTATCCTCAGGAAATTTTAAATATAGATGCTCCAAGATTTATAATTCTTCCCAAGTGGTATCCTTTGTAGGTAGGTTATTCCAATTAACCAAATAATCTATGATGGCTTTGTTTCCTAACTTATTCATCCTTGGAATACTTATATAATTTGGTTCCCATATAAATGGTACACTATTATTTGTGAACCATGAATACATGAAAGTTAGTGCATCATAAACATTTAATGTCATAAGTGGATACATACCAATGAGCATATGATGGTTGTAATTGTAGTAGAAATTTTTAAGGTGTAACCCTTTGATTCATGTTGCCTATTGACTTGTGTAGTTTCTTAAATATCATCCCTTCCACATACTTACTCTCTCAACATGTCTACTTATTTGTGTGTTATTACTAGTACTAAAATTAAGTCCTTACTAATCTTGTAAAATAAATTATTCTAGAAAGAGTTGAGAGATGGGTGTGTGCAAGAAGTTGAATCCACTTTTTGGCCAAAGAGTGGAAGTGTTTTTCCTAATTTTCAAAATTCGACACATTTGACCTTAAAATTTGAAGCACTTAGAGATGAAATCTTTAAAAATTCACTGATCATAAAATGTAGTGCTCAGAGTCTAGTTTCCAAATATGTAATTTATTTCAATACCCAGATTGTACAAATTGAGTTTTAATAGGCATTTCTAAAAACCACTGTTTAAAAGTCATTTTTTTTACCATACCATGCACGTGTACGACATCCATATTTTGACTTAAATTATTGTATTTTTCTAAATCCTTTTGGGAAAATTTTATGACTCACTAAAGCTTGTTCTTGATATTTTTTTGTAATTTTTTATTGAATTTTTTTTTGTTAAATTTTTATTAGGCGATTTGTTGTTTTGAAAAATCGTTGTACGACATGCATAAGATGACCTAAACTTATCATTTTTGATTTTTTTTTTTAAATTGAAAAGAATTGTCTGAAGTTTGTTCTCGTGCAATCTGTTTGTCAAAATGTTATGTTGATCAAAAGTTATTAAAATAGTAAAAAACCCGATATTTAAAGTTTATGGACCAATTTTATTAGAAATTAATTGAAAAATAGAAAAAATAATCCAATTACAAAAAAAATTACATATTTATAATCTGCATTGTTTCATCTAAAATGGGTTTTAATTTCGTCAAAAAATTCTGCAAAAAAGGTCATCACCATATGTCCAAAGTCGGTATTTTTCTTTGACATTGTTAGGACCTTCAACTTGCAGGTCAAACCAGGTTGAAGGCCTAGGTTCGGACTTCCAATGCTTTTCCCGAACCAAAAACCTAGGCAAAAACCCGACCACAATGCAAAAAAAAATAAAATTTTAAAAAAGGGATCCCGATTATAAAACTGGATCTCGTTTATTCATAAACGGGATCCCGTCTTATAATCGGGATTTTGTTACCTATTCGACAATATTCGGACCATTGTAAAGGAAATCTCGTTTCCCGGCCAACGGCCCCGACATTCAATGCCGACGAACGAGATCCCAATTATAGAGCAGGATCCCGCTTCTTATAAACGAGATCCCGGTTTTATAAGCGGGATCCCATTTTATAGTAAGTGGGATCCCGTTTTATAAACGAGATCCCATTTATTTTATTTAAATACACTTCAAAAAATTACTATGAAGTCTGCAACTTCACATGTATGGCCGAGAGCAGTAAAAGTAAATTATTTTTCATAAGCTATTGTATTTACAGGTGGTGAACTTGATTTTTAGTTGATTTTATCAAACGTGGCTTCATCTACACCATTTTTGAAGTGAAATTGTGTTATTTTTGTGCTTGTTTGGAGGAACAAAAGGTTTCAATTTGCAATATGAATTGAATTTTTCAAAGGAGGCATGAAGAAAACAATTTTTAAAGTGGAATTGTGGTAGTTTTCTACTTGTTTTGAGGAACACAAGAGGAAGAATTTTGTCCTAATAGGTATTCAACTTCCAATTTGGATTGAATATTTTGAAGTATTTCACTATTAACATTCATTTGTGCTTGAGAATTTTATAATTATGGGAGATAAAGCTCGTAATAAGAGAAGGAAGACATTGACTCCTCAAGAAGTTGAAGCAAATAGAGAAAAAGAGAGACAAAGACAAAGAGAAAGAAGAATGAGAATGAAATCAATGAATGATGGTGGAGCAACCAATTCAACAACTATTGAAGATGAAAACATTGAGGATACCATGGTTGTAGATGAAGCTAATTTGCAAAGAGTCAATTTGGAGAAGAATATGATTATACAAACAAGTCCTACTATGTCTTCAAATCCCTCTTTGAATGCTATGGAGAATGTTTCAATATGCACAAATCCAGGTACGTCTTCAAATCCACATGTTAGTGAAATGGTAAATTTGTATGTAGAAGTTTTACAAGATGTGGACTTAATGATGTTGACATTGACTATATTCAGAGAGATGAAACTTTTATAGAATTTGTTGAAAACAAAAAGAAAAATCTTTTGTTGCAAATGAAAATCAAAATGATCATTTTTCTTGAAAATGAAAACAAAACACTGTATTTTTATGAAAATGAAAATGAAAATGAAAACCGTTTGTTGATGAAAATGAGATAAAGAAAATGAAAATGAAAACCGTTTTGTTGATGAAAATGAAAATGAAAATGAAAATGAAAATGAAAACCCGTTTTGTTGATGAAAATGAAAATGAAAATGAAAACCGTTTTTTTGATGAAAATGAAAATGAAAATGAAGATGAAAATGAAAACCATTTTGTTGATGAAAATGTAAATGAAAATGAAGATGAAGATGAAGATGAAAATCGAATGTGATGTTGAATTTAATGAAAATACTTTTTTAAATTGGAAGTGGTGTTTTAGATAATCTTCTGGTCAAATTTCTTGGGCAAATAAAGAACACATCTTGAATGGGAATATACACCAAATTCTTTTTATAAAGTAAAAATTGCATTTCAATGTCAACTAATGCAATTGATGAGAATGCAAAAATGAGGAAAGTAATGAAAAGGTTAGGCTTTTATATTAAACCAAAAAGAAAAGATCAATCATTAAAACATGTTATGTCTACTATTGCTAGTGCCATTCAATCTATTGGGAAAAATACTCAATCTAAAGATAAAAGCGCAACAAGAAGAGCTATAACTACTGCTATAGTTAATAAAGCAACTTTGAATAAAAGAATGGTAAGCAATATTAGTGAAGTTTTAAAAATGCATCCTAAAACATTACTAAGAGTGGCAAAAAGAAGAGAAAGTATAGAAAATGATCCTATCAATGATATTTGGAGTTTAGGTGGGAAGACTCACAGAGTGCGATATAAAATTAGATGTTGAAATTAAATATTTGATCAAAAAATGTGGCATGATAATACTAGGGTTTCATCTAATGCTAGAGATCTTTTAAAATTAAGGGTAGAGGTCCAAAGTTAGCGATCTCACCCAAAAACCTAATAGATACAACACAAAATTTGAATTTTATAGAAAATTTTTGTAGCGATTCCAGTGTTACAGTAATAGTATTAAAATAAGTCAAAGGTCTTTTTGAAAAATGTAAGCCACAGTATGTAAAATTAATAAGCAACGAATATCTTGTTGTTGTAAAATGCATGTTCAATTTCATTATTTTTATGATGTTTTTCGATATATACATTGTACCTTGCATACTAGCATGATTATATAGGATCGTGGTATTGATATGCCACCTAAAGCAATAAGAGAGTTTATTTCATATTTGTTTTGTGAAAATCTAATGATAAATTATTTTATTTAAGTTCTTGTATTTTTGGACAATGCATTAGCTTGTAAAATCTTTTCATTTTAAAATTTGTTTGCATGAAAGTGTTGATCATGATTTTGTAACAATTGGTAAGATGTCAAAAGATTTAAAGGAATGTTCACTATTTTTTTAAAAAGATGGAAAAATAGGAAAGCGTTGTGATTTAGTTACATAAAGAAGTTAGTGTGCATGCATTTATGAGTGAATTTAATAATAAAATTGTACCAAAATATGTCATGCACTCTGAACATGCTCGATGGCTTGATGGCCAATTTCGCGCATGTAGAAACACATTTCCAATTGGTACTATACTTTCAGTGGTTGATTTTGCGGAGAATTACACTCTCGCTCCGCAAGAGGAAATTCAATCTCAATATTATAATTTAGTGCAAGTAGCTATGTTTGTCCATATTGTTTATAGACATGCAGATGATAGCACTGAGGATGATAAAAAAATTTTGAGGGAGTATCATTTTTATTTGAGTGATAGTCGGTTACACTCATCAGAGTTTGTTCAATACTGTTTTAGTATATTTTATATAAATTTAAGAGAAAGAGGAATCCATATGAAAGAACACACCTCATATGGTGGATAATTATCTCTGGCGAGTTCAAAAATGCTAGATTGTTCTATTGGTTAAGTAGGGTTCACAAGGAACTTAATGTCCAACATATATAGAGTTTTTTTGAAGCTGGGCATGGTAAAGGAGAACATGATGGAGCTGGTGCGTGTGTCAAAAGAATTCTTGCTAGAGAACAATTAAAATTCGAGGATTCAGTAAAATTTAAAAATGCACATGAAATTGTGGATTGGTGTAATAGAAGATTATCTGCACCTGCTTCGAGTGATTACTCTACAGTTCATCGATTCTTTTGGTTGGTGGAAGAAGAAAACATTGTATCTAGAGTTGATTGTGAGACAATTAGTGGATCCTACTAAATGGCATTCATTTAGGAGTCACGATAACAAACACATGAACTATTTGGACGAGGAGCTTGCAAGTTTTGCTAGTTTTGTATCTTAGGAGATTGGGAAGCTTGCAAAAATATAGAATGGGTTGAACAGTGGGAGCAAAGATCATTGACACCTATAGGAGAACATAATCAATATGAAAGAACTATTGAAGAAAATGATCAATTGTTTGCATATGAAGTGCCAGGCAAATTGTTCGAACCTTGTATACAAGAGGTAATTTTAATTCAATTTATTTCATTTTATTTCCCTTTATTAAAGTTATTTTGTAATACTAAATTATTTATATGGATCGCATACATGAAGTTATTAAATCAAATTTTGTTGGCGGGACATGTGTATGTTGTTATTGCAGGGGAATGAAGAAAGCGAGAATATTGGTTGGCTCGTTGTGTTGAAACTAAACATAAGTTGTTAACACCTCGAGAAGATGATGATGGCTTTCATTATCCAACAGGTACGGTGATCCCCTTAAAACACCTCCTTAAGCAAATTTTGATAACAAGTTTTAGATCCCCTTAAGCAATTTTTTAGAACAAGTCTTTGATCCCCTTAGGTAAATTTTGAAAAGTTATTTGATGGTGGTTTTTCAACATGTTTTCCAATAGGATCGGTGGTGGTTGTTGGCACTTAGCTACGAAAATACTTGAGAAGAAAGAATGGTCTACCTGCATTCAAAGACTATGAAACACATAAAAAGATTATGCATTATTCACATTTGGTGGTGGCAACAAATATAAAACTAGAGTGGTATCATGGAAGACCTTCAAAAAAATTGCTATGGTCAATTTCTATGGAAGAGCATGGGGCAATCATAGATGCATTGCAAAAAAGAGAGGATGCAGATGGTACAATGGAATAAGTAAAATGCAATTAAATATAGTTTTAGTTTTATTTTGTCATTTTAAATACATTAAATACATGTTTAGGCATTGGTCAAGTGTGTTGTTAAGTTGAAATTGAGTTTAAATTGTCCTTTATATATCCTTAAGCATAATCACAAAAAGGATCCTAGTCCATGTGATTCAACCTAGACAACATGGAATACTTGGTAAAAGCAATTAATTATTAAGTTAAAATTATATTTAAATACATGTTTGATTACATATTGATATTGCTTGGACATTAATAGTTAAAATTGATTTATTGTCATTTTTTGTATCCTTAAGCCATCATTGCATTGATCTCATACTTTGAAACAAAAGGGAGAGGATGCTTGGATTCAACCTACAAACATGTGTGGAATACTTTTAAATGCAGGTACTTGAGTTCTATACATATAGATAGTTTTATATAAATTAAAATATGTATGTTTTGATGATTTCATTGATATTGCTTGTACCTTTTTGATATCGTGGTGTGAAGACCTACTACATTCTAGCCACGAGTTTGAGATGTTCTTGAGATGGCATATCCAAATTTTGTAAACATTGTTTTGAGATGACATATATGTACATACATACTTACAAAATTAAACATACTCTATGTAATTCTATGTATCAAATCAATATTCTATATATTTTGTTTCTTAAATGTGCATGTTTTCCTACTTTGAAACTTTATGTTTATGTGTATAATCACTAAATACCATGCATACATTATTGTTAAATCAATTATATCCTTAAGACGTATTATGACCCCTTAATACATCCCCTTAAGACACCCCCTTAAGACCCCTTAAGACACCCCCTTAAGACCCCTTAAGACATCCCATTTAGGCGTATTATGACCCCTTAAGACATCCCCTTAAGACGTTCTATTATGACCCTTTTAGACATCCTCTTAAGACATCCCCTTAATTAACACGTTCTATTATGACCCCTTTAGACATCCCCTTAAGACCCCTTAAGACATCCCTTTAATTAACACATTCTATTATGACCCCTTTAGACATCCCCTTAATTAACACTTTCTATTATGACCCCTTTAGACATCCCCTTAAGACGTATTATAACCCCTTAAGACATCCCCATAATACATTCTATTATGACCCCTTTAGACACCCCCTTAAGACGTCATTATTTGTTTTAACAACTTATAAATTAGTGTTAGATGAACTATTATTTATAGTATTTATTAATGCTTTTATTCTCTAATCTTCTATGGTATTGTTTATTTCTTAAAATTTTATCCTTTCTGGTATATAAATAGATTGCTTTTGTTTGTAAATTATGATTTATTGACTAATTATTGATTGACGTGAATTGAATAAGTTCATCGAGTAATTATCGCTATTTATTGAATGTACATATCATGCATATCATGTATGAAATCACTAAATTTGCAAAGTATAAATATTAAAATGTCCTATATTAATCCATGTATGAGATCACTAAATTTCACATTAATGTCCTATATTAATGTCTTGACTATGAACATAAAATGCATAAATGTACATGTGTAAATTAAAATTTCAAGCAATAATAAAGTCCATAATTTATGTAACATATTAAGTGCATGAAACCAATATATTAAAGCATGAAATGAGATCCAACAGAGTACATGATAAACAAGAAATATAGTCCATGAAATAAACAAATATAACACATAAAATCACATGTTTCTAGGTCATGTACTGTCTCTATAATCAAGAGACCTCTTCACACCATGTGGACTATGTGGATGACCTGAAACACTCTGTACATAAGAGAAAGATGAAATTAGATGTAAGACAATAAAAAATGATTTAATGACAATTTAATTTATAATCCATCATAAAATTAAATTACCATCATATCTACATCTGGATGCTCTGGTGCACTTGAAGCAACCTCTAAATTCTCTAAATTAATCTACATAAACAAGACAAAGAAATTCAAAATTAGATGTATAACTCTACAATTATTTTATTTTTAATTCAATTTAATTTATAATTTATCATATTTTAGTTGTACCGTATTCTGAGGTTGTGCACTAGGCTCTTCTCTAGGACCTGTCTGTACATACTCAACTACAAGATGTGTCTCATGCTATAAAATAAAAAGAATATGTAAAAATATCATATTATGTATATATTCAATTTAAAATTTATAATTGACTTTAAATATAATAAACAAATTAAATTACCATTTGATCTAGAACTTGCTCTACATGTCCTCCTGGTGTTGTAACTATGTCTGGGTCAGGGCTGAAAGTTGCACTAACAAAGTCCTACAAGATCAAAATTAAAGCATGTACAATTGAATTAGGTTTATATATATATATATATATATATATATATTCAAGTTTGCACATTTTGTGTAGAAATTTTTGTAAACAACCTGGAAATCAGTGGCCTCACAAGTAACTGCAACATCAAATGTTTGCCCAATACCCATTCTTATTGTGGTATCAACCTAGAAATACATGTACATAGACATTTAACACTTATAATATTTACAAGTGTACATGCATGCGTTTCATATATCTAGTGAATTCAAAACTCATAAAATTGTAACTATACTAATGTAAACTTTAAACAAATTTACAATATGAATGTACCTACCCATGATCTATGGCCTTCGATAGTGGAGGTGTGACAATCCACCGGGAGGGAATCGTGGATCTGGATTGACTCACCTAAACCAACACAAATGTTGAAACATATATGTGATTCAATTATAAATTTAAAACTCAAGTTAAATAATTTATGATTTCATATATAATTTTAAAATTGAAATCAAAATACCCATAAGGGTTCGAGTATGGCTAGGTGTCGTGTATGTACTTTCGTGGAGCGGATGATTGCCCTTGCATCGTTAGTGTCATTTGTACACCAAACAATTTGATTGTTAAAATGTATTACAAACTTTTCTTTGATATATACAACCATCAAAATTCTTATAAAATGAACGTACATCTAGATGCATATTTATACCTGTGTCGTAGTGTCCTCAGGTTGATGTTCTACTATGAGGAACTCTACAAATGAACTGATGCGACCAGATGAACCACAAGAATCTCCCTGTCCACCTGAACTAGGTGTGGCCTAATCAAGTCCATAGCATACTTGATGACAACTAGTACATATATGGGGGACATTCCTTGACATTCCTGGAGCGGTACTCAGACCAGCTCCATAAAAAACTCCTCCATCATCATCATTGTCTCTATGCTCCCCACTCACTATCGCAGAAGCGTGCTGATCAAGGTCTCCTGCGAGTGTACTAAGGGAACCTAATGTTGAGACTAGAGCTTGATGATGTACAGGTACAGGAATGGGAGGAACAAGATCAACATCAAGGGGTTGTGCATGCATGGGGCATCGGGGATCAACCCTTGCCCCTAATCTCTATTGTGGCATGCCACCACCAACACCACTGAAATGATCTAAAATCAAAATAATTGGGATTTTTCCCCATAACAAACTCTACATAGAGTTTTCTCAAAAAATAAAATGGGCACTCCCAATTAGCATGTGGGGAACTATCAAAAACCATATACCATCAATCCCAAAAATGTGCACTCATCTGTGGATGTATGCACCACCTCATGGATATTCTAGATTTTTTGGGAGGAATGGGCTGCCGAGTAATGGGGTCGAGAAAGTAGGGGGCTAGGTGGGCTTTCGTTATTTTAATGTCTAAAATTTATTTATAAGAGAGACCATCCAGAATAAAATTATCTCATTTTGTTCTCTTGTCTCATGATGCCTATCAAGATGGAATCCCAGTCATCACATTAATGGCAGTAATTTATCGCGGTCACCAAAGAAGCGTCTCAAATGGAGGGAATCAGTAGCGACTGCATAGCACATTGATTTGATTTTAATAAGGATGCAACTTGATCATTTTATTCATATCTCAAAGCTGAGAGGTAGCAATGGATCGATAGGTGTTGGATGTGGCATATTAGGTGGAGGTGGAGGGAGAGTGGAGGTGGTGGATTGATGATATCATCAATGTTAAAATCTCCATGATATACTCGATATAAATGTACTGCATCAAATCATACAAAATAGTCCGTAATGGCATTACATATATTAAGATCATATATTTAATTGAAATAGGATGAAAAATATATATTAAGATCATATATTTAATTGAAATGCACATATATATACATTGATTGTTCAACTCAAGAGCATATCCATACAAAATTCAAAATTAAATGTATGTACATGTACATTTAAAATAAAAAATATGATGCATAATTTGCATGCGTACAAATCATTAAACTAAACTATGTACATGCATACAAATTTCAAAATTTAAGAACTATATATGGAAATTTTTAATACATGCACATACATACTAAACAATAAACTTGAAACATTCATAAAAGCTCATTTTATGTCTAATACACACACACATATATATTACAATTTTTCAGCAGGAGAAATCATGATTTAGTAGATAGTCATAAAATATATACTATTATATACTATTCATTATAAGTTCATAAATTCCACCAAATTCATAAATCCATGTCACTAAAAATATCCATCTAGAACCAAAATCATAAATTCATGTCACTAAAAATATCCATTTGGAACCAAATTTATAAATTAATCACACAAAATATCCATCGTTCACCAAATTTATAAATTCATAACTGTTTAAGATCATTGTTTTAATTTATAAACTATTATGGCTCTCTACTGTATAGATCTTCATTTCTTTGTGTTTTCCTTTTCAAAATTAGTAGTTATCCTCTCCTCTAGCCATTGTCAATGCTCATCTACGATCCCATCCATAGCCCTGACAGCATCAACAAGGGTTTGCATCCTAGATGCAAACATCCTCACAGGAGGTGCGACACATTCTTCATTTTGAATAATGTTGGTTTGATCTTGGATGGTTCTAGCAGAAGCATTATTGATTTATTCTTCTGTGAGCATGTTCATTGATTTGGTGGTGGAAGTGAGGGGTCTGGTGGGTGGGTGGAGGTGGAGGTGAAGGTGTTGGAGATGGATGGCATGGAGGTGGATTGTGAATATTATTGAATGGATCCATGTGATCTTTAAGATATGAGTGAACCTACATTAGATTTGTCATTTCAAGATGTAAGATACATGTTTAGGAAATACCTTTAAACCATTCAATATAAATGGCCTTAAATAATTGAATACAAATGATAAAATTATATGTAAGCCTCATTTATATGTCTAAGGCACATGTTACTTGAATGAAAATACAATTAACTATTGATGTTGTATAATCTTGTAGGATCTTATTATTGTTAAATTTGGTTGGGCCTTGGGCAACTTTAATCAACAAATTTTAAGAACTTCTTTGATCCCCTTAAGAAATGTCATATTGGAACCCCTTAAGAAAATTGAATTATGATTTAGAGGGTGACAGGATGAAGCCAAGGGGATCTACATCTATAGTGAGGTCCTAGGGAAGAAATGACATGGCTCAAGTGAATAAAATTTGGTGAAGTTGCCCAAGGCAACAAATTTCATTAAGAACCTTTAAAAATGATGGCTTTAGGGTTTAGAGGTTTTAGACTTTAGAGTTTAGGGTTTAGGAGTAATAGGATAGCTTAGGGGATCTACATGTAGTAAGATCCTAGGAAAGATTTACATGGCATAAGGGAATGGAAATTTGGTGAAGTTTCCCAAGGCAACCAAATTTCATTAAGAGCCTTTAAAGAAAAAATGATGGCTTTAGGGTTTAGGGTTTATACTTTAGAGTTTAGGGTTTAGGGTAATAGGATAGCTTAAGGGGATCTACATGTAGTAAGATCCTAGGACAAAATTACATGGCATAAGGGAATGAAATTTGGTGGAGTTTCCTAAGGCAACCAAATTTCATTAAGAGCCTAAGAAAAAATAATGGCTTTAGGGTTTAGGTTTTAGACTTTAGAGTTTAGGGTTTAGGGTAATAGGATAACTTAAGGGGATATATGTAGTAAGATCCTAGGAAAATTACATGGCATAAAAGGGAATGGGAAATTTGGTGGATTTTCCTAAGACAACCAAATTTCACTTTAAAATCTGGGTAGGACAAAATGAATGGTTTAGTGTTTAGGGTTTAGAATTTAGAGTTAGGGGTTTAGGTTTTAAGAATTTGGAATATTTAATGAACTTGCAAGTTAGTAGAAGAACATTTTCTTGTGGAATAGTTGATTAGAGATCTACTCTTGTTTCAAGCTGATCAACCTAGATCATGAAATCTCATTCATATTATAATCTTGCATGATCTTATTATTTATTAAATTTGGTTACTTGTAGGCAACTTCACCAAATTTTAAGAACTTCTTTGATCCCCTTAAGAAATTTGTCATATTGGGACCCTTAAAATCGATTCTGATTTAAGGTGATAGGATGGCTTAAGGGGATCTAGTTCATCTAGTGAGGTCCAAATTTAGTCATACTATAGCCTCATTGGTTCCATCTAGCTCTGGGTCAAAAGTGTTTACCCCTCTAATAAAAAGAATTATCATGTTAAAATGAATCAATCTATACATATCACAAAAATAACAATAATCTTAAATGTAACCCATACTCTAACCATAATAGAATGCTAAATGATCCCCACCCCTAACCATATCCTAATTGAATTGTAAACCTAATTGAAACTTAATTAAATTATAACCTTTACCTAATCTTAAATGTATTCCTATATTATATTATGTTTAAATTAATTTATATTTGTATTATAATTATATTAATATTGATAAGTAGGAGGTATTTTTCCACGGTGTCAAATTATGATAATTGCTATGAGGATTCAACCCGTGTAGTTTAGTCCAGGCTCATTTGACCCATGTTTCATGATGATTTCAAGAAGAACCCATCTCTCATGATATCGAATGGTCCACTTAGCTCGGTATTGCATCTAGGTGATGCTCCACGGAGAATTGAAGCATTAGTCCGTCCGGGAGGAGTCTGATCTTTGGGATGGGTGACCTCCCGGGATGGACCAGTGCTTCACCTCTGTGAGCATCACCTAGGTCAATGAGTGCATAATCAGACCGATATCATAATGGACTCATGAAACATGGGTCAATGAGTTTGACTCGAAACTACACGGTTGAATCCTGATAGCAATATCATATATTAATATTATTATATATTCCTAATTGTAACCTAACTATTTACTACAAACCTAATTGAATCTTAAGCCTAATCCTCATTAAAACCCCAAGTAAATTGTAACATTAACTATCCTTAATTGTAATCTTATATTATATTTTATGATATTAAATATAATATATTAAAATAATATAAATATTTAATTATATTTCTTTTATATGAATCATCCTCCTATCTCTAAATTGTAATAATAGCATGTAGTTCCTCCAACCTATCATCATGTACCTCCTCCCTTTCCCATGTAATAGGTGTACCTTGTAGGTGTTAAATGGTTCCTTCTTGGTCTCCTTATTGATGCATTTCTATCCTTCCACATAAATCTATATAGTATCAAAATATAGGTAAATTTATGGTTATTGAATCTCTCTTAATTGCTAAAGAATCCATTATGATTGAGGATGGGTGGATTATTATCTAGGATAACATCTTAAAAATCCTATAGAGGTCATGTGGTATGTGTTTCTTAATACATATATTCCCATACAAACCTCTTTCCATGTATTATCAACTCTCCTATATAATAGACACCTTACTAGATTTAAATTTCATATGATACATATGTACCCAAGTGTTTCCAATTGGAATTGCGATAATTATACTTTTATGGCATTCTAGATATTCAAAATAGTTTTCATAAATCTACCAAATAGACCCATTCTTTACATTGAACCTACATAATTTTAGGTATGTCCAATGAAGAAACTTTACCCATAGCACTCTCACTCACGCTCTTAGTTTTCTTCCATTGATTTAGAACCCTAATGATCATTTCTAATTGTCATAGAGAGTGATCATCCACTCTTCATAAACTTGTAGAAACCAAAAGGTTTTATATTATGTGTTCAAATAAGTGAAAACATTACAAAAAGATCTACTAAATGGTGACAATAGAGGGTTTTTTAAGGCAACCAAATTTCATTTTAAGGTCCTAAGACAAAATTCAAATGCTTTAGTGTTGAGGGTTTAGATTTTATAGTTTAGGGTCATTTAGCAAACTTAGGGTGAAGTTTGGGTGGCCCTTGGCATAATTTAGACTTGCAAGTTAGTGCCAATTGGAATCGATTGTACGCGCTTAGATTTACGAATTTGCTAACTAAATTTGCAAACAAACATCAAGATAAACTTTATGAATTTTAACTATTCTTTAACATATTGTTTTATAATCTAATTATAATTTAACATTGAAACTAAAGTTTAATATATATCGTTTTTTCCATACAAAGCAAATAAAATTTAAAACATTTAAGCAATGCAAATGAATTTTTTTGAGCTCGAAATTACCTAGTTTTCAAAATCAAAATGATTTGTTCGATTTCAATTTAGGGTTTTAACAAAAAATTTTGTTCCAATTCAATTTAGGGTTTCAATTTCTAAACAATTAGGGTTTTTAATGCAATTTTTTCGTTTCAATTCAAACTAGGGTTTTCAAATTCAATTTTTTTCGTTTGATTTGAATTCAGGGTTTCAAAAAGCTTGATTAGGGTTTGTAAATGCAATGTTTTTATTTCATTTCGATTTCTAGGGTTTTGAAATTTTTTTTTGTTTTGTTTCAATTAGGGTTTTCAAATTCAATTTTTTTTGGTTTAATCGAACAATTTAGGTTTCAAAAGTTAAATTTTGTTTGTAAAACACAATTCAAGGTTCATTTTTTCATTTTTATTAAAAAACCTTCAGGTTTCGTTGCATTTTTTTGTCTATTTTTACAATTATTCATTTCTACTATAATAGTTTAAAAAATGCTCAAAACGTGAAATAAATTAAAAAAAACATGCTAAATTCACTTATTTTCTTCAAAATAGAAAAATGCAAAAAAATGGGATGTAGGTGGGTACCTATAGCTGATTGTGGGGGTCGCTGTCGCCAGTACTCAGGGTCCTGTCTATTGTGTAGTGAACTCTATTTTTTTTTAAATAAATAGCAATATAAAATGGGATCCCGATTTCTACCAAACGGGATCCCGATTTGTAGAAATCGGGATCCCGTTTCGTAGTAATCGGGATCCCGTTTTATGGCAATCAGGATCCTATGGGAAACGGGATCCCATTCCATGTTAGGCTCGGGATCCCGATTTTTAAAAATTGAGATCCCGTTTATTAAAATCGGGATCCCGTTTCCTCAAAGCCGATTTCAATTTTTTGGTTAAGGCAAAAACTTCCACGTTTCGTGGACTCAAATTTGTGCACTTACCCATATCTATTATCTTTATCACTAATAATTTTTTTAATATGCCACCTCAAGAAATCTTGTGATGAAGTACATGAGCACAATTTTTCATTCTTGAATATGAATAGGTAATGGATATAATAAACTTGGAGGAAAAACATGCTTATCATCATTTTTTTGGTAGATAAGTTACTCCCTAATATGCATGAGGTCATCCTCCTTAAAGCTTTTCTAGGAGAATCTCTATTTTATTTTCCTACTAGTCTTGAAGGATTTAGACTATCTCATAGTAAGTATACCATGCAAAGCTTTCAAAATATTTTGTTTCATCTTAAACATAGGCACTAAAAATATATTATCTTTAAATAAAAGTATTCCACATACTATCATGTAATTTTCATTCTTTTCATTTTCATCTAAGATACTAGCAACAAAAAACAATCTTGGAATATTCTACCATGATATAAACCATCCAATAGGAAAAATAGAAAAAAAAAAGTAGAAAGTAGGCACCATAGAAAGACCATCAACAACTGCTACAAATTCATAGACTTGGAGCTTACTCACCCATTCATGTTGTTGAACATACCAATATTATTTTCCAAGGGATATCTTCAAGCTATTTCCATTTATCTTAACCATACACCTACTACAATCCAAATATTGTTTGTTTTGTTGAAGCATGCATGATGGAAAGAATCTCCTTGCCATAAATAGAGAAACCATTCTTTTTATCTTTCAAATTATTGTTCTACATTGCTATGAGATACTCCGCATTGCATTTAATAGCTCCTTCAGTCTCTTGAAACATCATATTCTATAAGAAATATGAGTTGTGATAAATTTAGAATAGAAATTACAAGGCATGAATTCTTTACCTCCCTAAGCTTATCATCAACTTCTTATGTTATTTGTATCCATGAATTTTTTTCTTTCTTATTCTTGTTGCTTAAGGTTTCCATCTATGAAAACTCCCTAGAAAAATTTAGACAGTATATGTTCAAAACCAAGGGTCCTCTTAAATCTATTAGTGTGGTAGGAGATGGTCAATTAAACAATGTTTGAATATTTTCTTGCTCCACTTGTATGTCTTCAACCCTAGAGACATGGCCCATATATAAAACTTGTGTGAATACCCAAACTCATGCTTATATTCTCTTATCAATATAGCCTCCTACTCTACAAATTTCAAGGATTAAATATAGGTGCTCAATATGATCCTTCCATTTTTCCTACATATAAAATATCATCCAAAGATGCCAAAAAAAAATTTCATAACTAACCGAGTTGATTACCTAATTCCTTATAGATTTAGAAGTATAAAATACATTAGTCAATTAAAATTGGAATGACCAAGGATTTAAAGTATCCAATATGACACTTGAAAGATATCATGTGTACATCTCCCTCATGGACACAAATTTAGTAGTTGCTTGATCTCAAACCAAACTTTGAGAAATTAACTTCCCCAATAATGAAGAAATAGTTTGTATTTGTTTGTGTGAAAGGGGTGTTTTACCTAGCTAGTTCATCACCTAGGTCCTATTCACACTTGTTACTTAAGTTTACTTAGGGTACATATAGGATAGCTATTACTTTATGTCTCAAGTCACAATATTAAGACACATGCCATAATCTTATGCAACCCTATGTGTCACCTTTGTTTATATAACGAAGGGGTTTCCATTGTAATCTCAATCAAGTTATTTATTATTATATATTTGCATCCTTTGATAAAATATAATTATTCTCTCATAGTTGATCTCTCTTTTTATTTTATATAAGTTCCTAGACAGGCCTTAGGTGGCTACAATCTTCAGCCAAATCTTGCATGGTATAGAGAATTCTATACCAACTCTTACATGGTATGAGAGATTTTTTGGATTACTTCTTGTTAGTCTTAATTGTGAGATATAGGTTGCAAATATTGGTGGATCTTGAAATTTTGTATGCTCTTCTCTTGCATAAAATGATGATATGGAGAATCAAAAAAACTTGATATAAATACTAGATTTGGAGGGTTTCCTCCTTGTCTCTTTGTATTGCAAGTTTATTTTGGAGCTTGTTGGTGAAAATTTGAGCTCACCATTGAGTTCAAGGTATTTTTTTTTAAATTCCTTTTGTTTTGTCTAAATCGAACATGTGAGGTTAGATCTACAAGGGTTTTAAGTTGGGAGATGGTTGCTAGATCCATAAGGTATCTAATTTTTTGGAGCATTTTGGGTCAAATATAACCCTACCTTCCCATCCAAAAGGCCCAAGAACCCTACGATCAATTGTTGATTCATCAAAATTGGAGCACTTTGCCTCAATCCGTTAAGAAAAATTTCCCCTCCTCAATCATATGGATCATAGGGAATATTCTATAGAATCTTAAAATATTCTTCTTACCTCATCACTGCCCAAGCCTACGTAGTTCACATACATTTAAATTAAAAAAGTAATAATTTTATGTTTTTTCAAAAAAAATTCAAAAATATTTTTATTTTTTTAGAAATACCTACATGTGCAAGTACTTGTGTTGTAGTAGAGTATTGTGTGCTTATTTGGGTGCCATGTGGCACACCCAATACCAATTATGGTATCACATTGACTACAACATCCCAATGGAATATTTCACTAGTAAAAGAATATATAGACAAAGAATATTTCACCAAATTTTTAGTAGAAAAGATCCCAAGAATATTCTATCTCTGGGGCAATAGAAGAATATTATAGCATTGACATTATCTTTATGGTAGGTGATGTCATCTTATTGTCTATTGATGTCATCATCCACCTATTGTTTAATGACATCATCAAAATTTATATTGACATCATCGTTCCATCCACTGATGTCATCAATTCATTTTCTGACATCAACAAGTCAACCCCTTAATCAACCAACCCCTCTCCATTAGCAGTTTCTAATTTGCAGCTCAACTTAAGAGGCCAATAACTCAATCATCCAACCTTCAATTTGTGGGTAATTTTTTTATTTGGGGTATAATTGTGTGCTCTTCATAGTGGTTCAATTTATTTTTATTTTGGTTCTTGGTTATTCAAAAATAGAAAATTATCATAGGTGCTGCTAAGAAATTCTCATTTTAAGAACTTCTAGGCCTTTGTTCCTGCTCCTATGATAACATTTTTTGGTTTAGTTTTTAAAAAAAGAGCACAATTTTTTGTATACTTTGTAGTGGTGTAATCATATTGATCCAATTCTATCAAAAATCTGTTCCTTGATTCTATGGCCAAATTTGACATTTGTATGTACCAAGATCAAGACCACCTTGCTATTTTTGGCAAGTGGTACCTACAATCACACTAAGCATAAGTTGTTAGATCATATATTACTAGAAGGATTAAATTGATTGAGTGAATTTTTGGGGGGTAATATTATACTTTTGTTGGATTAAGTCTCTTGATTTGCCTATTATGTGACTAAAGATGAGGAGTTTATCATGGCTATCAAAAGGCACCCCTAAAGTTGAGGAGTTTATCATGGATATCAAAAGGCAACCTACTATAATATAAGATTGGATAGATGGAACTATAATTATTGGTGTGATGAAATACTAACACATTGTAGTTGATGTTAGGATAGGTGACATTAACCTTGCAAACCTATGTAATTTTTATGTTTCGTGACCAAAATTTGTTCTCATTTGGTTTTGAACTAGAAGAATAATTATTATTCTCCTTAAAAAACTTGCAATCCCTTTTGCTATGAGGGATTTCTTGATGGATAACCCCTTTTGTATCACATCATCAATTGTGTTAGAGAAATGGATTCATAAGTGGAATAGGACCTCCTTGTTGACGTTTTCCATGAAGATCTAGACTAGTTGCTTCTCTAGTATATGACAGGTACACTTTTTGGCTAAGCTTCACCATCTTTGTAAGAATGATGTGCAGGTCTCACCATATTTCTATTTTTCTCTGCACAAATGGGTACTATTTATATCAATTGATATGTTGTATGAAAAGTGTGTGATGAATTTGTCCATAAGTTCACTCCAAGTTTGTATACCTAAAGGTAAGTGTGCAAACCATCAAGGGCTTGTCCTCCCAAAATCCATGGAAAAAGTTTCATGAGATACGTATGCTTATGTGCCACGTCTAAGGATGGTGTATGGAAATCCCTTATGTGCTCAACAGGGTCACCCTTTCCCTTGTGAATGCTCATGGGAAAGGGAGGCATGTGAATGCTCCTATCAAAGGGGTATGGACATAGGCCATCCATCAAGTATGCTTTTTGACTCCCAATTACACGCATATTAGTCATCTGATTTTACAATGTTTATAATTGTTGAGCTATTAGGTCCATGGGAAATGGTGTCGTTGAGACTGATGTGGGTGTGATGTATTGCAAGGAACCTTTTGAGGGGTTCTCGAATGGGTTTGTGTTGTGGATTAAATATATGCATATTTTAATGTTGATGCATGGGTGGAATGTGATGGTGATATTGTGAAGTATGTGTTGGAATTTGGGTAAATGATGAGGGCAGTGGAGGAATGTTAACACCATCTGTGAATGGTGTACTAGGATTATTTGGTCCTTATGAAGGGTTTTGAGTAAACCAAGTTGTGTATGCAGAACCATGATAGTTTGGTTGTTGTGAAGGGGCTTGAGAAATTCCAAATGTGGAGTGTGAACCAAGATTATTTGGTTGTGGTGGAGGTGGGGGTTGATCAAATCCAAATGTATACGCTGAACCATGATATTTTAGTTGTAGTGGAGATGAGGGTTGAATTAACCTGAATGTAGATGACAAACCTATATTTTTGGGTTGTTGTGGAGGTAGGGGTTGAGAAAACCAAAAAGTAGATTGTGAACCTAGATTGTTAGGCTATTGTTGGGGTGGAGTGATGTTGGGACCTATTCCAAAAAAGGATTGAGTCCTTGTCAGATGTGTATTTATGTTTTACGAAGTGGATGTGGTACCCACTAGTGGTCCTAGATACGAGGGTTAGTCTTTTGTATCTTACTTGATCTAGTTACATGGGATGAAGTTTGGGATGCAGTTGTGGTGTGAGTTGGTGCTACAATTGTAGATGTAGAGGCCAATGGATTTTCCATGGGTTTATTGGATGGAGATGTTGGTGTAGAATTCACAATTGGTGTGTAATGAGAAGTTTGGGTAGGCAACATGCCTGTGTTCAACTGTGGTGTGGGTTGTGATGTAGTAGGTGTAAGTGATGGTGGAGGTCTATTCATGGCACAAAATCCTTGTGTCACAGTGTTAGGACTCTCCCCTATGATGGAGTTTATGTCAAAATTAGGCAATAGCTTAGATCCATGTTATGCTAATTGTATAAAATATTTGTCAAGGTCTATTGACACAATTTTGTCAATAATTCTCAAGATCCTTGGATCTTGAGATGCTTTTTCAATTTCCTTGGGCATGAGCCTTTGGTTGACCTCTTTCAATGTGTGAACCTCAAAAGGGGGAAGAGTCAGATTTTGGGAGTTTGTGTGGCTACTAGGTTTTTCACCAAAGTTCTTATCACTAGTTGGGTCGTACATCGAATGAGAAGATGAGTCCATCTCTTTTCTTCTTTTAATTTTTGATTGTGTGACAACCATGCAAGTGATGGTGTTTGAACTTTGTCCTTTTCTATTTTTTTGTATCTTTTCTAGGTTTTTTGGTGAATTTTTGCTATGAATGCAACTAAGATGAGTCTACTTTATGTTTTTGATATTTTCTAATTTGGTAAATTTTGAGGGTAAATGACTTAAAATGAAAACTATGTTTTTGTGATTTTTTGATAATATTTTGCTAGGTGCAAGAGACATTTTTTACCTTGAATTTTGAACCCTAAAAGATGATAGATTTGACAAGTTTTTAGTTTTGGGAACTAGCGTAACCACATGTAAAAATCCTAAACCTCTAAGTGATGGTGATGGTTTATAAAAGGTGATTCAACAACTAGACTAATGAGTTGGGTTTCAAGTTTTGATCAAAAAGGTTTGTAAAAAATTGAATTCACAACTAGACTAAAGAGTTGCAATCCAACTTTTGTTGATGGGGTAGATTTGTAAATGATGAGGTTTTTGAGATTCTTCAAATGACAACTCTAGACTTTGACCTCTAAACTTTGTTTTTGGTATTCAGTTTTCAAGATTTTCAAGACAAGATGGTTTAAGGACTCTATAATAATGACACAAAATTGATGATGTTGTAACCTATGAAAGCTAGAAATGCTAAATATGCAGTGAAAATTGGTTGTTTCAAATTGTGGAACTCTGTGTAAAGATTAAGTTTCTAAATGCATCCTTTGAATTTAACTTTATTTTTCCTATTAGACAAATGCGGTGTAAAAAGCCACAAATGTGATGCATAGGATTGTAACTCTGATGCAATCGAAAACAATTGCATTGTCGAACCATGCAAATGTGTTGCACACAGTTGTGGTTCAATTTTGTTCACTAATGTAGGAATTTCAACTAACAAAGATGCAATGTTTCACCAGATGATTGCATAACAATCGACAATGGATGTGCCACACTATTTTTGTAGTGTAGATACACAGTTGTGGTGCACATGTTGACATGTGCGGTGCATAAGTTTAGGCAAAGAAACTTGACCTCTCGTTTCCTAATATTTTTTAATTTTATGATTTTTAGATGTAATTCAATGAAGAAAACACAAAACATAGACATTGGATAAGTGATTCGTTGATTTTTATTTTTATTTTGTTTCCAATGATAATAACGTTTACACTTTGATCAAAACAAGAATCAAACATGTACAACCTAATGTAGTGTTAGAACAGGTGTGTAACTGTAGATGGGCCCACCTCCCATTTAAGGGGTAAATACTTAGAAAGATTAGGTATTTGAACAATTGGGTCAATTATAAAAACACCTTCTCTATATAAACTTGTAATAATAGACTTCTAGTGTCACAGGGTCGTTGACAGATTCCACAGGCACACCTTTGTTTACTTATCGAGAGGTTATTGCTAGCAACTAAACAAGTTTTATCTCGACCTAGGAAAGCACATGATGAGTAGCTTCAGAGTACAATACACATCCCTTGCACCAATTTATTAGTTACATTTGAAGGACTTTAAAGGTTTTTAGTGGTAGAATATTGGTGAACATCATCAACCTATCAGACATCACATTAGGAAACCCACACAAATCTAGAGTGCTACATGCACAGATGGACCTACAAATTTCACTCACAACCAATTTATATAGTGCGCCCAAAAATTTTGCTTGAGGTCAAACCCTTGAGTTTTCCATTAGGATGTGTCTCAAGGTAGACCTCCCACTTCAAATAAAATGGTGAAGGTTAATATTGATATTTCTCATCACCAAGGATCACACAAGTGCGCAAGGGGATAGGATACTATGAACAATACACCTTTGTGTGCAAGTGTGCAAGAGACAATAATCAAGTGGTTCTTTTTAATTACACCAAAATGAAGTGTTCAATTTGTCTATTAACTTTAAACCCAAATGAAAGATGGCATGTTCAAACACATTGTCCTTTTTAAACCCAAGATAACAAAATGAGAGTTGTGTTTCTCCTTTTTAAGAGCACAAAAAATAAAATGTGGGAGATCATATCAGTTCTTTTTTAAGCACCCAAAATTGAAATGTGCAACAACCATTTCCCTTTTAAGCACCAAAATCAAAATGTGTGAAATGAAGAAAAATAGGTTTACCAAAATGAAATAAAATGTCAACCAATTCTCCTAATTTCATTCAATATGCAAGCTATAATATGGAAATGAAAAGGAGGAATATAGGTTCACCATAATGAAACATATGATTCACCTATTTTACTCTAATTTCATTCAAAATGTGTGCTATATTATGCAAATGAGGAATAGAAATTATATCTAACCCAACTACCAATCAAAAGGTTGATATGGAAAGGGTCAAATGTTGTGTACCTTTCACCAATGTTGCTTTTTCAAACCTCGCTGAGGACTCATTCACCCTATGGCGAATGGGTCTTGGCTAGGGCTCTGGGAAATCATTTTTTGGGTTCTATTCTTCAATGTCTGAACTCCCAGATTCTAGTTGGTCACTATCAAAAAGCCAGAAATAAAACTTGTAGCTCAATTTCCATGATTTGGCAACTTTCCTTGCATCTTTGACAACTTTGCAACTTTCTTCAATTCTTCTCTCCAAAATATCTTCAACCTAAAACCTGCAATCACACATCCAAGAGGGAAAATGTTTTTTGTTAGGGAATAGGGGTTTGCCTTGGTCAAACCCCATTTTGGTAATTAAACCTTGAAATCAATAAAAGCATGAAAGGAATGATGAATGAACAAATGCAATATCACAAATCACCACACCTTATTTGAAACCTTGTAAAAATCTACAAACTAGCATGAAGTGGCCTCAATAAATGTAGATATTGATCATGAATTTGATGTGTAACAATTCCTTTGATATGCTTGATAGATCTTGAACACTATATCAACATATTAGCTCAAACAACATGCATGATGCAATACATCTTTGATATGACAATAGGAACCTTGATTCCTGCAATAATCTTCTTCAAATCTTCCCTTGAATGCCTTAGAAATGCTCTTGAATGCACTCTTGATCATAAGTTTGCTATTAGGACTTGAAAATTTGAAATCTTAGATGAAACTATGTGAAATAACCTTGTATTTATACATATCTTAACATTAATTCCCGAAATTCAAATATCACAAGTTGACATCGAATTATAGATTTCAAATCATTAAAATATTGCCAAAAATATATTTCAAAGAGGGGTCCTGGGTCTAAGTGAGGACCCATTCGCCATGTGGAAAATGGGTCCTAGGCTACTTACCTAGGACACACATCAGACAAGGTGAAATGTTATGTAAAACCAGGGCCATAGGACTAAGTGAGGACCCATTCACCCTATGGCGAATGGGTCCTAGGTCACTTACCTAGGACACACATCTTCCAAAGTTGAGTTTTGTGTAATGGCATTTATGAATGTCAATTTTTATCCCTTGGAATTTGTATTTAATTAGGATTGAATTTGAATTAAAGGAGTCAATTACAACAAATTAACCTCAATTAATTAATAAAGCCCTAGATTAGTGTGAAAGTGTAAAGATGCACTTTACAACACCCTAAATAAGGCACCATTACGTCCATTTAGTTTAAAAGGGCCCTAAACTTAATGTGAATATGAAAAATATATTACAACACTAAATTAAGGCAACATTAGGCTCATTTTAATATTAATTATTCCCAAATCAAGTGTGAAAAAGGGATACTTTTTTCGTTACTACAATGTGTAAGAAACCATGTCAATTTTAATCACCAAAATTAAAGTGTGTAAGAAACCATGTCAATTTTAATCACCAAAATTGAAGTGTGTAAAAAACCATGTCAATTTTGAAGCACCAAAATTGAAGTGAGTAAAACCATGTAAATTTTAAGCACCAAAATTAAAATATGTGAGATAATCCGAAAATGCTACAAGCTAGAAGAAAAAGGATTAGTAACACAAAAAACCTTGATCTACTAATAAAAATAGAAAATAGTACTTAATAATTTTACCTTTCTTTTTTTATCAGTCACTTGCGGTGCAAGTTCAGGCACAATTGCATTTTACCGAGAAGCAATTGTGTTGCAAGAAGCCACAAATGCGGCATTAGGGAAAGCGATTGTGACATTCTATTCATCAATTGCAGTTTACGAAGGCACATATGTGGTGGACTATCGAAAACCTACAAAATAAATAGAAAAGAAAAGTGACAGGTATGACACAACAAACTACATATGTGTCACTAAGATTGGCAATTGCATTGATCGATCAGGTGACTGTGGTTTGAATAGGACCTCGCGATTGCGTAATAGTCTTCCACGATTGCATTGATGTTTGTTGTAATTGCATCACTATTCATGTAGTGTCACAACAATTTAGATTCGTACAAAATTAGTTTAAAAACATGATTTTCACGTCAGGTTCACCAAATTGTAAACTGGAAATTTGACCGAAGGTCATAGAGTTAATAGGAAATGAAGCACACAACCACTATATGCAATCCTAGCTACTAAAAAAGATCCAATCTATTCAATAGAAAACATGCAATAATAAGTAAAACCAGGTTTCAAGCAAGTGACATCTTCACCTTCATTGTATTGCCATGGATGACTTTCATTGTTCCTTCTTGTAAGCTTTTCTCTCAGTTATGAGTATGCTACTCTATCTGTATGAAGCTTCAAGTATATTTGAGGATTGCAATGATGCAAATGTCAAAGTTTAAGAGCTCGTGGTTAGCCCTGAACTTGCAAGTAAGGCTTGATTTATAGAAATGCTTGTTTCATATGAATGATCTGGATTCAAAGGTGAAAAATTGAGATCAATGATCGAGGTTTGTTGAGAAAAAATAGATTGGAGGGTTAACTGGCTTGATCAATTCAATCAAGGAAATTGATTGATCAATCAATGAGATTGATTGATTAATTAGTGGGATTGAATAATTGGAAGAATTGATTTGTTAGTCAACAGATTAGATTGAATAATCAGTGGATTTGATTAATCAGTCAATAGATTTGATTGAATAATCAATGGGTGTGATTGATCAGTCAAAAGTGTGAGGATAATTAATTAATCAATCTTGAGAGGACTGTGCAAACAAATATTGAATTAATTAAAAAAAGATTATTTAGAGTGAATATTGGAGAATTAAATAATTAATTTAATTATTTAATCTAGAAGTGGGAAAGTGGTTTAATTAAATAATTTGTAACAATTATTTAATATAAGAAGGGTGTTTGATGTTAATTAAATAATTACTGATAACTATTTAATTAAAATAGAATAATTAGTGAAATTGGCGACATAATTAAATAAATAAGGTTTATTTAATTAATTAGGAAGAATAATGTTTAATTAGGACATTATTAAATAAATATGATTTGTTTAATTAGTCAGAATTGATGAATTTGAATGAATTAATTAAATAATGTAAAATTACTTAATTAATAGTAGAATATGAAAATTGATAATAATTAAATAATTAAATATTATTTGATCATTTAAAGAAGAAAAATGAAATTTAGTAAAAAGATGTTGCTAGCACGTAAGACAATTTAGGGTATCTACATTTGCAATGGTCTTGTAATATTTCATTGTAGTCATTTAATAATTATTGCATTCAAATATCGAATAATATTGTTATACACATTATAAAATACAATCATTTAGTTGTAATCATTATTATTGTTAGCATTCATTCATTTGTCACTATTTGATAGTCATATCTTGTATTTCACAATTAATTTTCAACTTGGATACTTTGAAAATTTTGTATAATTCAAATGAAAACTGCTAAAAAAAAAAAAAAACCTCATACACTTTCCTTTCTCTCCAAAAATATAAAATAAAAAATTCAATTGATTTATTTGTCCAACAAGCAATTAATTTTCACCATTTTTTAAATACATTATTCTACATAGCATAATATTCCCCCCAAAAAAAATATCAAACAAAGTATAGGCCATAGACTATTATATTATATAGACGTCAAAGTCGAGGATCAAAAAGATAAAGTTTCCTTAATGCCCATTATGTGGTGGGCAAGTCATGGGACTTTTGATATTGACAAGTGAAACCATGGGCTTTAAATCCAATTAAAAAATGGGAGTTGGGCCACCATTATGGTTACTACCAAAACACCTTTAATGATTTTAAATTATAACAAACATTACATAAGCTACACAAATCTGCCAAAGCTTATTTATTTATTATTGAATAGAATCAACAATTATTTCTTATCTCTTTGCCACCCCATTATTGACCATGAAATATGTATTAAAAAAGAAATGGAAATATAACATGAAATATGCATGTTATGCTCAACAAATTCCCAAAAGTTTTTCTCTCAATCATGCTTTAAATACTCTATTGGTCAGTTTTGTATTTCTTTCATTTTTAGAGTTAAATACAAACTATGAAATTGTGGGTAGAAAGGAAAATTATTGCAATGTAGAGAGAAATTCAAAGAAAGAGTAATGTCTTAAATAATTCAAGTAAAGGGGTCGGATGCCTAGTTCGATTGGCTAAAGCATCCTGTTGCAGGTAAGAGGTCACAAGGTCTAGTCTTCCCTCAAACCCGTGGTACCGGAGGACGTGTCGCGCCAGCGCCACGACACGTGAAAAAAGTTTACCAAACACAATGCAATAAATAAATAAATAATTCAAGTAAAAAGAGAAAAGAGTTAACATTCATGATAAGGAATGGTGTGGACACTTAAATCTAATTTCATTGGGTGAGAAGATTATTTTTATATTTTTAAGGTGAAGATTCATTGTTTGGCCTAAAGTATGGTAAATCAAAACTTTATTCTTTTAGGTATTTATATTTCTATATCTTTATATTTATATTTCTCTATCTTTATATTTAAGAAACTCAATTCCATGTAAGATTCTCAAATTCTAGAACTTTTATCCTTTCAATTTTTATTTCTTTGCAATTACATAGAAATTAGAGCGTTTATAATAATAAAGATCATATTTCTCGTGTCCCCAAAGTCCAAATATCCCTTCTTTTTTAATTTGATATTTTTTTATATTACTCCTAACAATAAAAAATGGGTACCGACAGAAAAAAATAAAAATAAAAATTGGGAGATACGAAGAAACCAAAAAAATCTTACAAAATATTAAACACCAAAAAAGGATCACATGAAGCTTACAACAATCATTATCCATCACTTATTATTATTTATTATTATTTATAATATTTTATTCTCCACAACTTCCTCTTGCTTATAAACATTTTTTTATTTTTTGGTTTTGTTTTTTAACTTAGGGTGATGTTTTAATAGATTTATAAAGTTGAAGAGTATATTTTGTGTACTATGTTAAATTTTATTTACATCTAATTATTTTATTTTTATTTATTTTTGTGTTTATGTATATGTAATTTTGATTTAATTGGTTTATTTATTTAATTTTAATTATTAATTTAATTATTATCTATAATTTAATCTTTTTGAACATAAATTTAATTTGATTGTTTGATTTAGGTTATGTTTTTCAGGGTGACATGATCTTTGCAAACACATTCTTGATCTTTTTAATTACAAAATGAAAATTAAAAATTTAACCGATTAGCTCTATTGACATTTTGATCTAAGATCAACTTTGCACAAATATTTACAATTTATTATTATTTTATATATACAAACATGTTTATTACATACATTCTAATCATCCAAAAATCTAATATCCATTATCCAATCATTTAATGTATTCAACTATTACAAGAACAATCATTTGCATTTGCATTCAGATCAAGCTAGGAATATAGCAAATTTGAAGCCTCATGATTCTCAAGATATTTTTAAATATTGAAAACTTGATAGAGAATCCCTAAGAGTTGAACAAAGAATATCATTGTTTAGAAGTCTATCCATATGAGAATTCATAATATAGGATCTAAAAGTTAACGAAGACCGAGTTTGTGGCTAGAGAGCAAGGTCACAATTATGAACCTAATCCAAAACTATGAAATCAATCCATCACAAAGAAAAAATGAGTATTTTGATTACAATCCACACCCATAACTATCTAAGGCATATGTGGTTTCCAAAATGTACAAGTCTCGTTGTCTTCAACAAATAATAATCATTCTTCACTTACACAACAAAATAATCTTTCTTTGATAATGCATGTTATATAATGGCACATCAAAGAGTTTTGTATTGTTACCATGTACATAAAAATTAAAAATATAAAATAACTCTTAGGTAGATAAAAATAATTCTTCAAACTAAAATGAAAGTAAACAACATAAACAAAATAAAATAATACTTAAGCGATACTTAAGGAGAAATCTAAGCACTAAAAAATGAGTCTCGACAACTAGGCCTAAGGAGGTAATCAAATATAATAAAAATTGTCTCCTAAATAGAGAAAAGGGGTCTAAGACCTTATGAAAATAAACTCATCTCCAAAATAGAGAAATAGAAGAACAAATAAACCTCCTCAAAAGTTGTCCCTAAAAGATAGAAACATGAAGAACTCCTAAAGCATGTAGAAGTTATAAACTATGTTAAAGAAGAATTAGTTTCTGGGAGAATCAATGAACCCTCCAATGAACATAGATTAGTATAAGAGATGCATAATGAGATACATGAGACACAAGTACACTACACAAGTGACCTTATAAACACTACTAAAGGTGCATGTAGTGCTCTACATAAATACCAAAGTCTCACAAATATTGGTCATTGAAAAGTGGTAGAAATTTTTCTACATTTCTCCTTAAAATCATGCAAGCATTAGCATAATCATGTCATGATAGCCCTCATATAATGATTGTTGGTGTAAATAGTAACTGTTGATGCCAAAAATTGATGAGGTAACAGTGTCTTATGGGAAACTCAGTTCAAGGGGGACCCTTTGCGCCAAACTGAGTGACCTTCAGATTTTAAAAAAGCTGGCTTCTTCTATAATGGTTTTTGGAAAGGGAAAAGGAAATGGATATAATGAAGCAAAGTCTAATCTAAGGCGATGCGCCAAAATTTACTGATGGGCACGATAAATAATAGATTTAGGGGCCTAAATGGTGTTGTCGCGTTCCAAAACGTTGGAGACTTAAAGCTATAGCATAAACAATTTATTTATTGACATAAAATAGTATTGCATACATCCTCACTACTAAGAAGAGTCATTAGACATGATTTAGGTAAGCAAGCTTGTATTCAATATATATAGAAGTTCCTTCAAATGAAATGCTTAAGACAGTATAAAGCATAGTTTATAGTTTAATCAAAACATGAAAAACAGAAAGGCCGAACAGTTGGCACAATCTGAAAGTTTCTTGCAAATAAAATAGTAAAAGAGGTCTGGTGTCTCTTGCTAAAACCAGTATATTTTTCTCAAAAATTTTGGACCCTACTCTCGTTGACAGAGAGAGTATATATAGCAGGAAAAGAAATCTCCCACTGCTTTGGAGAACTGCAACAGAAAAGATCCCACAATCCACTGCAATGATGCCTGAATCAGAAGATTCCCAAGGCCGTTACAACGGCATCGAGCTAGAACACAGCATTCGGTCATCCAGGTGCAGGTGCATCCTTCGTAATGATGGCGGTGGTCCCAACCAAGCTCGAGGTGACAAGTGTCATCCACCGCTGCAAATGACTTATGACGAGCGGCACCCAATAGCATCATATCCCTCAGCCAGCCAATCGCCCACTCTGCAGACTAGTCGTAAGGCACGTGGCAGCCTCCCGCTGCTCGTATGAAAACTTCTCTCATTGCTGTCGAGAGATTGCGAAGATGCAACATGTGTCCAATGGGTCGAGATCCTTATTGTAATGGAGAGAAAGTTGTATCAACCGAGTGCGAAAGACGCGTGGCAGCGTTTCGCTGCCCGCGACTACTCATTTCCTTACTGCGTTGAAAGATCTACGAACGGTTTCCACCTAGCAGAAGGTGGGGCCTGCCAACACCCTTTAGAAAATAAAATAAAAAGAAACCATACGGAAGCATTTCGCAGCCCGTGGTTGTTTATTTTATTTCCGCATGAAAAACTTGCAATCCGCTGCCACGTAGCTAGATGTAGGACCCTCTGACAATCTTTAGAAATGATGGCCCTGCAGAAGCCTTTCGCGACCCGAAGAGACTTTAAGAAAATAAAAAATAAAACCTCCTGCAAGTGTGACACGTGGATGCCCAGCACAGCCTCTCAGGACTCGAAAGGGAAGCCATTGTTTGAAGTTGCGAAGAGGAGATGCACAAAGTGGTAGATCAAAACTTGATGGAAAGCCGAACAAATTCGGCGATGCACAGGCTAGCGCACACACAATACAAAAGAAACCCGAAGGGAGCTACTGAAATATTTATTTTAACAGCTTTTGGCGACTATCATGGGCGTTTCGTATAAGGAACGGAGAACCCAAAAATCTCTCTAGTTCTACAAACCAGAGTTTTATCCATAGGGCTAATAGAGTCAGAGTTTGGAAAGAGTAGCTTGCAAGGGCGACCATTCACTTTCGAACAGCTTTGCTATGCTGCGCAAATTTTTTTGTGCTCTGCATAGATCAATAGCTTCTTTGTGAGGCAGCACATCAGGTAGACCGATGCCTGCTTAGATATAGAAAAGCAACTTTGAGAGTGGATGAATGACTGCCTCAATGTCGGCTACCGTTGGGGAGCTGTTGAACTCCCTGAAAGCCTTCAGGTCATTTTCCTTCTGCTCAATAACCTCAGCAATATGTGTAGTTGTGGCAATAGAGCCATCCTCAAAGAATGGGGATGGCAACCCCATCCTGCCTAATTTGGTGAAACTTCCCCGTATGCCATCTAGTGCCTTGCTTAGAAAAGTCACGACTGCCTTAGTGCACTGGAAAGCGGAGTGACAATGAATAAATTTATTTATCGTTTGGGCAGCAGCATCCTGATCCTCAATACCTGCCTCAACAAGGATTTCATCTGAGATGGAGTATAGCTTGTTGAGCAAGTCTCTCGCCTCGGGAACCTTCTCTAGGATGAAACGTAAGAACTGCTCAATTGTATTGTTTGCCTCTTGATTGAGCCTTGATGCCTTGTCGATAAATCAGAGGGTAGGCTGCAATGTTAGGAAAAAGGTCTTGACTTTCTCCTAGTGAGAAATATATAATTGCCTAAACAGTGGAATGACATCAGGTTGGGCAGGGGCGGGCAACAAAGAGGCTTTAATCGAAGAAATCTTCGCGTCTCTTGAAATAAGGGCCTCGGCTAATTCTGTCTTCTTCCTTTTCTCGGATGCCAGCTGCTCCGCATAGCTGGTAATTTCTTTATTCCAATTATGTTCAGCTCAGGAGTGGTTCGCTGATTACTCTTCTAGAGAAGCCTTTGTCTCTCAGAGTTCTTCCTCCAGTTTAGCCTTCAGGCCTTTAAATTCAGCCACTTTCTCCTGTATTTTTTGCTCATACTGCTTTTGTAGGCGCTCCAACTCCTCACCCCTTTGTGCCATCCCCTGACTATACTCAAGGCAGACGCGTTCAAGCTCTTCCTTTTTTAACTATAGGCTCTGTCGCGCTACTTGGTTTTGGCTTTGTAGTTCTTTTATTAAGCCTGGGTCAGCAACCTGGGTCTTCGCAATTTTGCCCTGAAGTTTGTTCCTCTCATTCTCTACTGTCAACGCCCTTTCAGTCATTCGGGCAATATCTATCTCTAAGGATTTCTCTTTTGTTTCTAGAAAACTCACCCTTTCCCTGGCTACCTTGAGCTGCTCATCCTCCTTCTTTAACTGGCGACCAGTTTTGAGGAAGTCGGAAGTGACTACCCGTTACGTTTCCTCCATGATTTCGACCTTATCTTGTGGCCGGGCTACCTTCATGTCGAGTCCGACAACATATATCTTATAGTCTTTAGGTTGCATTTCTCCCTGAGGCTTGCTTATCCTTGGGTACATGGTTGCAAATTTTAATTCTTATCGGGCCTCATCATACAGAGCTTGTACTCTAGGCTCGGCGGGAGCATTGTCATCATTTGCCTTGCGTTTCCTCATTCTATTCGCGCGTGCCTCTTTTCCACAATCTATCTGTGCTATGAATTCGGCTGGTGATAAAACTAGCCCACCTGCAAAAGGAGCACCAGAAGGTAGGGCATAGGGATAGGTAACCTTCATAGGCACACACATTTGTTTCTTCTGGAGAGTGACTGTTTGTGGAGAAAAGTGCGGCACGTTCCATAGTTTGGTCTGAGAACTATCAGCAGGGCTAGACATTTGTAGCAGCTAAATCAGGGATTCAGCCGTAAGGCTCATTGGCCGGGAAAGGGGGGTTGCTAACGGGGTGTCAGCTTGTTGCAATGGAAGAGGATCTGTAAGCATAGTGGAAAAAGAATGGGTGCCAACAAGGGGAATGTTTTCCAAAAGTGAGGCAAGGAAAGTCTGAGCGGCAGCGGTAGGCATTAGCATACTCGGAGGAGTAATTACAAGTGGGTGGGCCTGTGAAAACTGGGCAAATCCAACTGAATAAGTTGAACCAAAAGCAGAAGGTAGAGGGTTCGGACTTATGGCAGGAGTTTCCAGTGAAGCAGGGGTGGATACGAATGAATGAGATGTAAGATAAGCGAAATATACCTGTTGACTGGTCGACGGTATCTGGCTAGCAGCAGGTGTTTCTCCTCCGGCGGGTTCTTGCAAAACCCCTCCGATAATACTTTTCGTGTGCTACCTTTTCACAGGAGGACACAAACTAACTTCGGCAGCCAAATCCATTTGTTGAGGCGTTAGCCTGGCTGGTTTAGCGACCCAAGTGAGTGTATGCAAGCCTCTTGATATATTAAAATGTACGTTCATGGCCACATAGGCGGCATGCCCGGAGACCTTGCCCCTTTGCGTTGAGGAGGACGATGTTGCCGCTTCTTCTTCATGCTCCTCAGATTCCTCCCCCTCTTCACTCCTATCAATACTAGAGCTCGGACTGGCGTGGCCTTCCTTCCACCATCTTTCAAATTCCTAGTCATCCTTTAGCTGATTGTAAGGAGCATCCAATTGTGCTACTTCCTGGCGATATTTCTAGAAAGCTTTTATTTTTTCATCACTCCATTCCTCATCCCTCTTCAACCTGTTATACATGTTGCACTCCATGGGAACATTATCCTTGGCCACGGCCACAGGAAAGTAGAACTTGTGTCATGGGAACATTATCCTTGGCCACGACCACAGGAAAGTAGAACTTGTGCCATGGGGACATTATCCTTGGCCACGGCCACAGGAAAGTAGAACTTGTGCCATGGGCCTCTAGTGTCCAGCGTAGGGATTTGCTCTAATTCTACAAAATCCTCATCTCTATCCATTTGTGGATTAAGCCGCTTCTCCCAGTATGGTCGGGAAACATGGGTAACTTTCATATGTGGCTCCGGTAAGTCATTGAAAGGGTTGTATTCCCACTTATCGTTTACCAGTACCAACCCTAGATGTACTAGCTTATCCTCTAACAACTTGTGCGATTGTTTTTTAATCAGAGTTACCGACTTGAAATTCTTTGGACAAGTGAAGAATCCCTTCTTCTTGACTTTTCCGCTGCTGCAGAAAGTGAAATCAATTATACACACCTTCTAGAAAATTTTCAGCGCAAGCACTCAATCCGTGACGCAAGCCGGGAATAGGAAAGGTTTGCCAGTAAAGACCCGCATTCGGAGGATTGTAAAATCCCTACCTAAGAACCAGTCACAAGCAGGGGTGTAGCTCTGCATAAATCCAGTCTGCTCCTTATCGAGTCAGACAATATCACCTTCTCCGATTAAATCGTTCAAAACCAGGGCTATGAAATAGTCCGCAAACACATAATAGTCATATGATGCGGAAAGGAAAGGTTTCCATGTAGACACCGACTTTCTTTTATTCTGCTCATCAAAAATTGATAGCGGAAAAAATCAGGCGAAGAAATCTGGATTCTGATGTAGGAACATGTGGACCAGGTAGGAAAGAAACCTAAACTTCTTTTCCGCTTGATAATCTTCAATTTTTTGTTTCATTTCTTCAACCATGAACTCAGCAAAATCATACCAGAAGAGTTCATGCTGCTTGCGAAACTACATTGCAGGTCCCAGCTGAAAGCTTTCTTTCTCGTCGGAGTCTCAGCCACAAACAAATGCCAGCATGGACATGGCGTCTTGGAGATCATCGTGGAATGCACCATGCAATAATGGGATACTTGGTGCTTTAGCGGTCAAGATACCTTTCTTACCAGTTTCTTCTAACAAGAAATCTGAACTGGTTTTCATCTTCCTCCATATTTTCTCTCCCTTGCTCGAACGAAAAGGCTCGATAGTCTTCTTCCTTTTACTCAGATCCGAGATACATAACATGTGTCAGATGGCCTCTGGGCTGATATTCACCCTTAAATTGCGGCCTTCAATGTAATGGGTATCTGGATTATAGCGCTGAATAGCAGCATCGACCACTTATGAGCAATAGTGCACCAATGGGACCATTTATTGTGGGAGACCACTATACCAGACTCTACTTGTCATGGATTGGTCCGCCTTTGGTGCTGATAACCTTGCACAAACTGCCTCTCTGAGGGACTTAGGGTTTTTCGCGAGCCTTGGGTCATAGATATTGTCCCATTTTTTCTCAACCTTTTTCTGGTTACTCAATTTCTTAGGTCTATCAAGCTCCTTCGTGTGGGCTTTTCTCGTCTTGCTGGGTATACCAGGCATGGCGTACGCTACATCCTCGTAGACATATACCTCAACTAAGAAACGAATAGTCGTGAATAGTTCCTGGCTAATTTCCTCTTGCATTGGCTGAGCTGAAGATTCTGACATTTTCCCTCTCTGAAGATTTTGTAAGCTCTTGGTTGACTGTGACTATGCTTGCTCTAGATAGACAGACAAAAAACAACTCTGCACTTCCTTGCATTTGTAAAAAGACTTTGAAATATTAAGCCTTTTCATGCAATAATAGCAACTTTTCCCAAGGTGGTAGGTGAAAGCAAGCCTTTTGCATTTAATTCGACATATACCATTAATCTTGCAAATCGTGCAAGATGAACTGATTGCTATTCTGAGGCGGCCAAATTTTATTATTACATCTGGGCGATCATGTGATATGCCCTGATCTCCTTGGAACTTGAGCCTGCAACTGACTTTCCAACCTTGCGTTGACATGCGCTGGCAATTAATATCCCAGCCGGAATGATTACGCCAAGCAAATGATCACCGCCTGAAAAGATATGAGTATCGCCTTGGGCTCTGGGACGCGCTTGAGAGATGACACAATAGCCTACGGCCATACGTCCCTCCACCAAAAAGCACCACCTTTTTAAAACTAATTAATCAGCTTCATTTAATTAAGCACGCATCGAGCCGTGCTATCACGAATGCAACTGGCCCGAAAATGTGAACAAATGCTGGCCCACCTTTCAAGAAAGCAGCTAGCATAACATCACATATCTTAGAGGCAGATTAGCATGTGTCTTGTCAATTTTTCTATAAATAGGCCAGTAGATAGTGAGCAAAACATACTTAGCATTTGAGAATTGATAGGTCAGTAGCAGAGTGTTAAACAAGTCCTTTCGTAGGTTAGGTGGTGAACAAATTCGGCATTATCTTAGAAGCCTAGGGACAGTGTCAGAATAATGGATACTCCAATTCGTCTAACCTCGTATAAGTCACAGATGGCGTTCCTAGGTGATATTTCAACTAGGAGACTGAAAAGAATGATGAAGAACAAGCATTCTCTGGTTCTAGTAGCCATTAAGTGGGTCTTAGGCAAGGATTGCATAGAATACGAGGATAAGTATAGGGTGAATACCGACGTGTGCTCCCACTTTGTAGTGTCCATGTTGAAGATTTGCGTTCCTCGGCCACTTATCCTGAAGTTGGTTAAAGAAATCTTCCCAAAGAAATACCTGAATGGGCTTGGTGAGGTCGTTGCGCATGCTGCATATGGGATAGGCCTGCTAATAGCTAGCGACCTGTGTTGCTTTATTGAAGAAGAAGCTATCGTCGTTTGGCTACCATTCCTCAGCGGATTCCACCTGCAGACCCGTGACCAACACTAGCAGAGGGTTACTCAGGCCCTACACTTCCTGTTTCGGAGCTACAACGTGATACCTTTCTACGACGTAGACTAGTATACTGACTTCAGGAACCTGGTGTTTCCACAGCCAATGGCGGTTGTGCCAAATGATGCCGCCAGTGCCGCCGAGGAGCCCGTGGACGAGGAAGAAGTGGACGTTGTAGTGAATGCGTCGATTGCTGCCAGTCATGCCTTCAGATAAACAACCCCTTTGCCTGCTTGCTCAAAATGTAACTCTCCTACTGTATATAAGCCTGATAAAAGGCTATCATATATAATATACCTCAATACTTGTATATTTTGAAAAATGGCTTCCCAGCCATTTTGTAACCAAAGAACATATATATATATCTCCTATTTTAAGGAAAATCCATGCTCTTTCTTGCTTCTGTAATTAAACTTTTTTGGGTTTGCAAGTTTTATATGCTATTTCTCCGTACATAAGTGTATTTTGTGTAAAGCAATTCTGACGTTTCACCCGCCAAAGATAATGAGTTAATTTGTAGAACGACAACTAATTTTAGAAAAAGAACTGGCCAAACAATAGAAAAGAAAATAAAAGTATTATTTACATATATACAAAGTAGAGCTTAATGCCTAATGGAATAACTTAAGGGGTGATCCCATAATAGTGGTTTACAATTTTTGGCCAAACTCAACACTGAAATTATTATTTTTAACTAAATCTTCACATTCGGGCACCTATAGCGGCTAAACTGTGAGGAATTTGAAGATGGTGCAAACTAGAGTCTCATCAAATTTTGTCTGTAGATTCTAAAAATATTTTTTTCAAAATTTTTGGAATGAAATTGCACTTCTTTTTCCATTTCCCACGAAAATAGATTTTTTAGAAAACAACATTTTTAAAAAGTGACACACCGTATAACGCATAACTTTTTTCCATAAGGATAAAATTCTAATTCTTTCAAATTTAGATTTGTAACTCTGATATCTAGTGCTTCCACTTGATTAGATAGTTTTTATTAATATTTTTAATCAAGTTTCAAAGTCAAACAAATTATAATTCTAGAGTATAACGATAACTTTTTTGTATATGTCAAAATTTAATTTAATTTTTTGTTGGATCAAGGACTTCAATATCTAGTGCACTCATATTTTTCAATTTTTTTTTTTTGATAATCTTCTATTTTTCCACATGTGAAGAACAAAGGAATTCATTTTCGATGAAAAACCTATGTTTAATAAAACTTAAAAACAAATACATAACAAAACCAAAACATATTAAAATTATATTCATTGGATAGCTTGTTCTAAGGAATACCATAATCATTTGAAATATATTTTAAATGAATTCATTTGATCCCCAAAATCTAAATCAAAAGTGATTTTTTATCGCATTTTGATAGGTGTAAAGGAGACACATTTATAGGTATGGTTTAAAACTAGCGAGGTTCTATCCAAGGGGGTTTGATCTAAGGTGATTTGATCAAACCCTCTTCAATTGGAATCCTTAAAATAGAGTTTTTAAGGCTTAAATCATTATATTTTCTAAAAATATGTGATTTCAGCTAAAACTCGTTCCTCTTAGGAATTGTAAACCACTATTATGACAGCAAGATGACTCCTATTGACCAGATTCCTAACGGTTCCTGTTCCATATTTTCAAGCTCAAAAGTGTTGTGTTGTTTGCACCAAATTATTTTAAAGGGTCTCTCTCATAGGCTATCAAATTTACCGTGTTGACCTGGCTTTGCAGCCCTACTGTCATACTTTAGCACTAAGTCCCCACTTTTTAGACCTTGGTCAGAAACCTTCTTGTCAAACCATCATTTGATCCCCTGTTGACGGCTCGTCATTGCTATTAGGGAATTCTCCCTTTTTTCTTGTACTTCCAACAACTCGGCGAGCCGAACCTCCATGGCTTCATTTTGTTCTATCTCAAGGGATTTCAATAACTGTATTGTTGGGATCTCCATGGAGATAGGTAACAGCGCCTCTTTCCCATATACCCGTTCATAAGGCATAGTCTTAAGGACTTGCTTAGGAGTTATGCGGTTTTCCCAGAGTGCTTTTCGGAGATTTTTATGCCATTCCCTCAGGTGCTCTGAGCCAACCTTTTTAAGGAGTCGGACTAAGCTTTTGTTTGTTGACTCGGCTAGACCATTTCCTTGTGGATAATAGTTTGATGATGTTTTAAGGAATATGTCATTCTTTAATGCAAAGTGACATACCTTTGTACCTAGAAATGCTCTGGCGTTGTCCGAAATGATCATTTTCAGAGGGTCGAACCTTGTCACCAGTGCTTCAGGGAGTCTACAATCTCTGTTTCTGTTGCACCCTTAAGGGGAATAGCTTCCATCCACCTTGTGAAGTAGTCTGTAGCAGTTAGAATCCACTTATGTCCGGCACTAAAAATGGGGTTGATCATTCCAATGAAGTCCAGGCCCCATTGCACAAACGGTTCATCTACCACTATAGGTCTGAGGGGCATTGCTGAATTCTTCCTTCTGTCAGAGAAGAATTGGCATTTTTTACAAGCCCTTACCAAAGAGTGGGAGTCACTGAAAAGTGTAGGCCAATAATAGCCAGCTCGCATGATCTTGATAGCGGTAGTTTTGGCGGAGAAATTTCCACCTTCGTCGCTATTATGGAATGTGTCGAGGATCCTCTGCGCCTCCCCTGAAGTAACGCATCGCAGGAGCACACCATTGAAATTTCTTTTGAAAAGGACTCCTTCTATCAGCGTATACCCGTGATTCTGAAGCCTGTAATACCTTCTTTTTTGGGATGAGAAGCCTGGCGGATACCTTCTAGTTTGCATGAAGTTCATTCTATTAGTCAGCCAATCGTCTTTCGATCCCGATCTATTTATCAATACGAGCTCTGGTTGTTCCTCCTTGGCAGGTACCTCCTCGTTCTATGCCATATACTCACACAGTCCTCTACCTTTAATAGTCTTAGTAGGCCTGACTTCAATGTCATATTCCAGGATCCTAGTGATCCAATTAGCCCTTTTTTCTGTGATCTCTCCTTCCATGATGTATTCACGCACACTAGAATGTGCGACATATACCAGAACTTTGTTGCAAGAAATTAGATGGAGGAATTTTTTAAGTCCCTTTACTATTGCAAAGTTCTGTCTTTTGACAAAGTTATAATTCGCCTCATATTCTTTTAGGGTTCGGGAATAGAACGCCACTGGATGTTCTCATTTTCCTTCACTATCCTTTTGAGTTAGAATAGTAGCAATACTGGACTCGCTATTGAAAGCATACATTATAAAATCTTTGTATTGATCCAGATTAACCAGCACCGAGGCTGTGGAGATCGCTTCCTTGACCCATTCAAAAGCCTCCCGAGCTTCCGTTGTCCATTTGAAAGCTTGATATTTTTTTAGCATTAGGGTGATCGGCCTAATTATTCCCATGAAATCCGAAATAAATTTGCTGACGAAATTTACTTTGCCCAGGAAAGACTGGACACCTTTCTTATTTACCAGAAGGGGAAGTTCTTTGATAGCCTTTAATTATTCGGGGTCAATTGAAACACCTTCTTTAGAAACAACATGTCCTAAAAGCTTACCTTGCGGCACTCCGAATACACATTTCTTTGGATTCAGGGAAACCCCGAACTCCTGGCACTTTTGAAAAAATAATTTCAAATGATCAAAATGATCATCCTTAGATTTAGAGAACACAGTAAGGTCATCCAAATAGATTAGAATAAACTTATTGATCAGTTCGCTGAATGCGATGTCCATTGCCCGCTGGAAAGTTGCCCCTGCATTGGATAAGCCAAAAAAAAATTTAGCATATGCAAATGTTCCCCACTTGGTGGTGAACGTAGTCTTGTGCTGATCTTCTTCTTTAACACAAATTTGGTTATAGCCAGAGAAGCCATCCAGTAGAGATAACATTTTTGATCCTGTGACAGTTTGTAGGATTGACTCCATAGAAGGCAACAGATAGTGATCCTTCATAGATGCTCTGTTCAGGTCTTGGAAGTCCACACATAAGCGGATATCAGCATTCTTCTTTAGGACTGTTACCAGATTTGATACCCAAGTACTATGTTTGATTGGGAAGACAATACATGAATCAATGAGCTTGGTTAGCTCATGTGCCATTAGGGCCTCAACTTTAGGGTTGACTAGCCTCTGTTTCTGTCGGACTGGTTTCACACCTTCTGTTAGCTCAATAGTGTGTTGAATGATGCTAGGATCGTAACCCTCTAGATCATCATAGGACCAAGCCACTACTCCATATTTTTAGCAGAAATTGATAAGCCTTTCTTTATCTCGATGTGGGACATCTCTCTCGACCTGGAGATTCCTCCCATAGAAGACCTAAAGGTCCTCGTAATCACTTTTGTCTGCCACGAACTTTTGTTTATCATTTTGGGCGTCGTTACAATAGAAAAAGTTCTCGAGAGTAACTAACCCTTTCGGAAGTTTATTTGATTTGAGCTGCATAATCTATCCTTCATAGGCTTCGGCGATCTTTGGTTGAAGCTGATCAGCAAATTCTTCTGAGTGCTGGATAAACGAAGCGATGTGTTCATTGCTTTCAAAGACTTGCCAATTCTGATCATTGTCAGGGATTGCTAGTCGAACAAGCACCTGTACTGAATATTCATTCTGAAGCAAGTCGGAGATAGGATCAAACTGAGCACCAATCACCGCCATACGATCTACATCGCTATTATGCCTTCGGGGAACGGTCTGGATGTTGAAAGCTTCGAAACCCTCAATCAAGTCCCAGATTCAATGCCGATAGGATCTCATGCGGACATTCTTCGCTACAGAAATTCCTCGGACCTGATTAACTACCAGTTCAGAATCTCCAAACACAATCAATTGCTTAATACCCATTCGTTCCACAAGGCTTAGGCCTTGGACTAACCCTTCATATTCAGCCTCATTGTTTGAACAGGCAAATTGAAAGCGGAAAGACCTTAACAACTTTTCATTCTGTGGGGATATTAGACATACCCCTGCTCCAGCACCTACTTTACTTCTTGCTCAGTCAAAATACAATGTAGCTCATTTGCTTGGTTACTGTCAGATTCTTTGGCAACCTTCGGAAGAACCTGGTCTTCATCATAAATCACATATGTGCCCAATCCTGTAGCATGATAATTCCTGAAATGGTCATTATTTATGTGTTCGCTCAACAGAGCATCTTCCTTATCATTTTGGTCTCCACTCACCTTCTCTTCCTCTAGCAATTCAACACTATACATTTCCTCCTTGGTGATAGAGGTATGCGCGGCTTCAAAATTGATCAGGGCCTCATCCGCCACATGTTCAGAATGTAGAGCCTCTGATTCTATCTTTATTTTTGCGCCATGCTTGGTCCTAAGTATCAGATGTGACCAATCTAAAGACAAATATCCACCCACCTTTGAAGTAAATTCTCGAGATAGACAGAAACCAAACATAGGAGGAACATTTATGATCACCGTATCCTGTGGGACTGTGATACTGGGGTAGGAAAATAGAATTAAAGGAAGTGCTTTGATGACACCTACAATATCAACTTTATTTCAATCAAGCTGCATCACCCCCTTCTTCATAGGTTCGTAGCTGAGTCCCAAAGCTTCGGCTATCAGTTTTGGCATAACCGTTGTACTAGCGCCAGAATCAATCATAGCATTGTGTAATAGTTTCTTTCCTATAATGAGAGTTAAAAAGAAGGGTTGAGGTTTCGACCTACTTCTGTCTTCAACATGGGATTCCTTCACTTGGTCTGTAAGAACCTTAGCTGGTGGTATTTGATAAACCACCTCTATACTGGCAGATGGCTCTATTGGTGCCAAGTTGATCTCTTGCTGAAGCACCTTCTGTAGTATAGTCATTTGTTTCGGGATAGCTAGAATGTCCCATAAAGACACATTAGCGGATGATTTCTTCAATTGCTCCACCACATTAAAAGGTGGCAAACTCGGAGATTTCTGCTCCTTGGTTCTTGTTATAATAATTTCCTTCCACGGTTGAGAAAGTGAAGGGATGGTTGAAGAGCCAAGAATTTGATTGGACACACCTTTGCATTGTGGGCTGTCCGAAAGTGAAACAACAGGCTCACCGGTGAATCTCCTCTTTGAGTGCATGTTGTAATTAGGCTGTACCTGCGGTGTTTCGGATATGGATGCATCATTGGTAAACACTGTTTCGTCTTCCTCCATCCAGGAGAAGAGTGCATGATCGAGAGCAATATCGGACTCTTGTTCTAAAGACATTCCTTGCATTTGCATGGTAAGGACCGCGCTCTCCATTGGCGAGGCATATACGTAACCTCCATTTTCTGTTATAGTGCTTTGACTGCGTTGCTCCGTTACTTTCTGTTGTAGGTTGCCACGCGGACAATTTCAGGGCATATGCGCATCGCTGCAAGGGAAACACCATGGATTAATATCATCAATAAGATTATTTTGTCCCACGGTTAATTCCCTACTCGAGCTTGGCGACACACTTGTCAACGGAGTAGGCACCGGGACCATTTGGTTTGTAGTCGACGCTAGTGGATTAGTTTGAGGCACACTCTGATATTGATTTTGCTGATAAGAAGACCGCCCACCTTGATAGTTTTGATATGCAGGTCGTGAGGGCATTGCTTGGTTCCGCTTGAGAGTTGTTATGTCATTTTCCATAGTTCGCAACATCTCCTTGAGGTCGCTTATTTCATCCTTGGAAGAACTCGATGTAGAAGCCAAGTTTTTAGGAGTAGCCACATATAAGTATACCGACTGGGCAGTTGCTGGTGCACTAGTCGATGTGGCCTCTTGTGCAGAGGTTGATATTTCAGGAAATATCGACATAATAGGTCGAGGAGGCAATTTTTCGTAATCTATCAAATGATTCTCAGCTTTGATAGCGGTAGCATAAGCATTTGGTAGAGTGGCTCCTCCCAAAGACTTGATCATCACAAAAATGTCAGAATTAATAGACTTCAGATAAAATATGAATGTCAATTCTGGAGTCAGGCAGATAGTCACAGGAATCCTCTGCCAATTTGAGTGAAATTGGGCATTGAAGTCCGTCAGAGCCTCCTGGGGGCTCATTTAATGATGGATAGCTGATAATATAACAAAGAATGATCTCTGTCATTTGAGAACCTTTCATAAAATGGGTCTCCGAGCTCATCCCAGGTGCGAATTGAATTAGGAGTCAGCGTTCGATACCAATCCAAAGCCTTGCCTTTGAAGGATGCGGCGAGGAGCTTTAGGGCTACATTCTGCGCTATAATACCGTGTACCAGACAAACATCCGCTACATCCTGCAAATGTTCTACTGGCGTTTTTGAGTTGTCTTCGGCAAATTTGGGAATAGCTTTCAGGGCCGAAACCGGGATAGCGCCCCAAATAGCGGGCGCTACTGGGGCTACCAGGGGACTTCCAGAATCCCATGCTACATAGTTTCTGTTCGCGGCCGGCAACATGGTGAGAGGAAAGGGTGGTGGGAATGGAACGGTTACCAGCTGATTTGTGGCCTAAACTGTCCCTAGCGGAGGTATTAGTAAAACTCCCTAGCGGAGGTACTAGTAAACCTAGTTACTTGCGGTTTGGGATCTAGTTACAGGCTAATGGCTCATACACCCCTCTATAAGGCAATTTCATTAGTTCGGGTCCCACCGGGCATGCCAGAAAAAGAACAAATTATTGACGCCAAAAATTGACGAGGTAACAATGTCTTATGGGAAACTCAATTCAAGGGGGACCCTTTGCGCCAAACTGAGTGACCTCCAAATTTTAAAGAAGTCGGCTTCTTCTATAATAGTTTTTGGAAAGGGAAAAGGAAACGGATATAATGAAGCAAAGTCTAATCTAAGGCGATGCGCCAAAATTTACTGATGGGCACGATAAATCATAGATTTAGGGGCCTAAATGGTGTTGTCGCGTTCCAAAACGTCGGAGACTTAAAACTATAGCATAAACAATTCATTTATTGACATAAAATAGTATTGCATACATCCTCACTACTAAGAAGAGTCATTAGACATGATTTAGGTAAGCAAGCTTGTATTCAATATACATAGAAGTTCCTTCAAATGAAATGCTTAAGACAGTATAAAGCACAGTTTATAGTTTAATCAAAATATGAAAAATAGAAAGGCCGAATAGTTGGCACAGTCTGAAAGTTTCTTACAAATAAAATAGTAAAAGAGGTCTGGTGTCTCTTGCTAAAACCAGTATGTTTTTCTCAAAAATTTTGGACCCTACTCTCATTGACAGAGAGAGTATATATAGCAGGAAAAGAAATCTCCCACCGCTTTGGAGAATTGCAATAGAAAAGATCCCACAATCCCCTGAAATGATGCATGAATCAGAAGATTCCCAAGGCCGTTACAACGGAATCGAGCTAGAACACAACATCTGGTCATCCAGGTGCAAGTGCATCCTTCGTAATGATGGCGGTGGTCCCAACCAGGCTCGAGGCGACAAGTGTCATCCACCGTTGCAAATGACTTATGACAAGCGGCACCCAATAGCATCATATCCCTCAGCCAGCAAATCACCCACTCTACAGGCTAGTCGTAAGGCACGTGGCAGCCTCTCGCTACTCGTATAAAAACTTTTCTCATTGCTACCGAGAGATTGCGAAGATGCAACACGTGTCCAATGGGTCGAGATCCTTATCGTGATGGAGAGAAAGTTGTATCAACCGAGTGCGAAAGACGCATGGCAGCGTTTGCTGCCCGCGGCTGCTCATTTCCTTACTGCGTTGAAAGATCTGCGAATGGTTGCCACCTAGCAGAAGGTGGGGCCCGCCAACACCCTTTAGAAAATAAAATAAAAAGAAACTATGCAGAAGCATTTCACAGCCCGTGGTTGTTTATTTCATTCCCGCATGAAAAGCTTGCAATCCGCCGCCACGTAGCCAGATGTAGGACCCTCTGACAATCTTTAGAAATGATGGCCCCGCAGAAGCCTTTCGCAACCCGAAGAGACTTTAAGAAAATAAGAAATAAAACCTCCCGCAAGTGTGACACGTGGATGCCCAGTGCAGCCTCTCAGGACCCGAAAGGGAAGTCGTTGCTCGAAGTTGCGAAGAGGAGATGCGCAAAGTGGTAGATCAAAACTTGATGGAAAGCTGAACAAATTCGGCGATGCACAGGCCGACGCACACAATACAAAAGAAACCCGAAGGGAGCTGCTGAAATATTTATTTTAACAGTAACTTTATCAAACTAGTTAGCTTTTAGCCTACCTAGGAGAGTCCTATTCACATTGCTTAAATCTCCACTTAGGGACTTTTAATTTTTTGTCTCACTTCAGAGTATTGAGACATGTGTCCTCATTTGAGACACCTACTACATGCACACTTTACACTTGTTCACACACTTGTTAAGTAAGCTCATAAGTTTTGCATATTTGGAGGGGTAGTCTGTCATTGTCTCCTACCTTTTCACCTCATCCACCTTGCCTATATATTCAAGGCTTTATCATTGTATGATACACTCTTCATTTTTATCTAATAGACATACTATTGTGTTCATCATTTCACTTGTGGAAAGTTATCAATTTGAGCTCTATGATCTTGGTATTCTCTAACATGATATCAAAGTCATGAGAGCACGTTATTTCCCACATCAAAGTGACTCCCACACATAACATTATCAATGAAGCATCATAGACCTAAACAAATATCATCACTGCATTCACAAAGTCTGAAAATGAAAAATAGCTTTCATTTCGTAAATTTCGATAACTTTCAAAAGAAAATTGCAATTTTTGATTTATTGTACTTATTGTACCATACAGATACAAATCCATATGGTACGGAAAGGTTGAAAAAAAAGGAAAAAGGTGGTCAAAATCACCCTCTACCTATTTGCCCTTTTTGGTCAACATTTGCTCTTTTATGAGATTTTGGCCACTTTGGCCAGTAAATTTTTGGCCTAATCAGCGTATTTGTAAAGTCTATGGTGGCATCACCTGTTTTCAAGGTTAGTTTTTTTTTGGGTAACAATTTTTTTTTTTGGGTTTTTATGACATTTTCTGCTAAAGGTTTTGGTTTTTCGTGAAGATCTTGTCTTGTAAGCAATTGCAATTGCTATGGTGAAATTTGTCTCCTGGAAACTGCGGCCTCATTAAGGCTTTCACACAACTAGGCGTATTTCTCTAACATGGACTCAGTGCCCATCTCGGGAACAAGTTTCTTTGTCTTTGCATCACGACTTTGGACAGACTCATTCTACATTTGGTCTCCATTCTCCAAGGCATGTAGTCCTAAAGCCAATAAATCTCTACTTCTTGCGGCCCTTTTCTCACTGCTTCCTTCCACAAGTGCCACTACTTTGTCATTCGAGCCCCACAAATTGGGCTTTGCAAAGGCATGTGGATAATCACCAATGCCCCATTTGTGGGGCATATCCAGCTGTAAGAGGCATGCATATAATCAAAGAAGCAGATACTATGCAACCTCCATTGACTCCCATGCAATCTCTTTTGTTTCAACCTTGCAACTCATTTTGTTCTTTCTAATGATGGATCATTGAGTGTGATCTGAAACGTCGGCTAAAAACATACATAGTTTAAGCTAGGAGCTTGTATTACTAACCTATTGTTTGTTGTCATTGATAAGACATGGCCAATGTTCCATCAGCTCCACACAACCCCACAACTCATTCAACATGGCTTCAACAATCCTCACATGACCTTCATTGATTCATTTGTGTTGCCCTTGTGGCTCACAAAGTCCCCTCGCAACCATCTGTAGACTCAATCAAAGCACTACTGTGTTAGCAGTTTACATGGTTATTAGTTAAAAACTATTAGCATTTCTTGTAGACATTTAACGCTACCATGCATAACATTGATTTTATATGGTTAACATTTATGCTAGTCTAACTATAACATTTATTATCACTACCACACATAAACATCAACTATAACAATGTGTTAATTGCCAAACATACCACTAATGTTTTGTGATAACCATTAGCAGTTATATTTAAACTATCAAATCATTAAAATGCTTATAAAGGAGGGATATTTTTTGTTTATCATAACTTGGAAATGGGGGTTGAAATTCCAAGTGTAAATAATCAATGGGAAGTTAGTTTCGTCATTAACATTTTGACGTCGAGACGATTTGGATTTTGGGTTGTTTATTAGCATTTTTTGGCCTCTAAAATAACCAATGTAAGCGAATTTCGACATGGCATAACTTTCATCTCGATTGAAATTTTGAAAACATTCTTTATTCCTATCAAAAATTTGCAAGGAATTCATATTTTCTTGTATTTTTATGATATGGATTACCCAATTTTCCAAAATTTGTACAAATTGTTGTGTATTATAAATGGTTAATTTGGCATCCAATCTTCACACAAGTTGTAATTTCTCTTGCATATTGTTCCAGGGGAGCCTATTTTCAGCATTAATCATTTTGGGGGGAAATACTTACATTTCACATTGATATTTGCCAAACAATTAGATCATGTATAGAAATCACAAATTGAAGTGCACATATTGTGGGAGTAATTAGCATGAGGATGAGTTTTTCCCTGATACATCAATTTTCTCATATATCTCCTTTCAAAACCACAAAGCCTAAATCACTCAAGTTGCTACATTTAAATCTAGTGTTGACTTATCCACAAGCTCCATCAATTCTTTGCATCAAGACATTGTTATTGTCATTCTAGATTTGTCACATTGGGATGCATATCTACCAAACATATCATCTATGTTTGTAGAATCTCACCTTGTAGATTTGGGTAACACTATTGAGGACATTCATCTCCTCTATGATATCAACTTCAATGAAGTTGCATCACCATTTCCATCTTTGGATATTTCTCTTTCCTTGCCTATATCAACTTCTATCATGACAAATTGTGCAAATATTCATAAGTTAACCTATTTGACTCAATCATCATCATTTGGAGCAATATCAAATTCACATTGGTCCAGTTGTCACCATACATCCAGGGTCCTTATTCTTGAATCACATATGGTGCCCAATCCATCTTATCTACACCTATCACACATCAACATTTTCATGGAGACCTTTGAATATCATTTGAAGGAATCATTGGCATCATTTCAATCTTTGGATCATGAGAAAAATTTAGAGACATACATCTTACTTCTTGCATATTCCTATTTGGAATGGGAAGTCATTTCGCACATGTTTGTTGTGTTGTTTCTTCCCAAGGGGAGAAATTGTGTTTAATGATCATGGATAATCTTCAACATCCAATGGCAAGCATCTACCAACACTACAAACATCATTTTGAGCGGAAGCTGCATGGTTTCTCTTCTCCTATCAATTTTGGGAGGAAGCATTTCCTCACATGGAGTTCATTACTTCACATTTTTGGCGGGGTCACATAGAACTTCTCTCTTTTGTCTCTTATAGGGGGAATATTCATTGTACATTGTACTAGAAGTAGTTCTCGAGGGGGGTCATGATGAGTTCTCCATCTATAACTTATCTTCTTCACTTGTCCATTCCATTGCATTTGTATCATTTCTCTTTTGGAGAGGAGTTTTATTTCCCACCGGGTTTTCTCCTTTACTCCACTTTATGATAATTTTATACGAGTACCTAACATGGCCTAGTATTCAAGACTCATCATCAATGCATACATTTTTCTATAATTTGCACATAGAGGGGTGATGTAAATAGTGAATTTATCAAACTAGTTAGCTTTTAGCCTACCTAGGAGAGTCCTATTCACATTGCTTAAGTCTCCACTTATGAACTTTTATCCTTTTGTCTCACTTCATAGTATTGAGACATGTGTCCTTGTCATTTAAGACACGTACTACATGCACACTTTACACTTTCTCACACACTTGGCAGGTGAGCTCACAAGTGTTGCACATTTGGAGGGATAATTAGTCATTGTATCCTACCTTCTCAACTCATCCACCTTGCCTACATATGTGATGCAGGAGCATCTCAAGCGAACGAGCTATCCACATCACCCAAAAATAATTCAATTTAATTTTCCTTCATTTTGGTTTGACTCCAATTTAATTTCACATTTGCAATGTTGCAGTCGGTTCTCAAAGTTGAATGCAAGTCCGATTGTAGTGGTCGACTTTGGTGGGGGTTGATGGCACTATTGTCACTGATTGAAAAAATTCATCTATCGATACAAGTTTGATCTACATTCTAAAGTTTAATGCTTGTTTATTCTTGGATTTCAATCATCATTGTGCAACAAATAATTGATCCTTCATTCTGCTAGATATGATTTTTTGAATTAACTTAAGTGTGGTCTCTCAAATTATTGATTTTGTTCAAAAAAAAAAGAAATCAATACCAATTATTTTATTCCATGGGTGAATTTGAAGGGGCACAAGAATGAGAAGATTATGTAAAATGGAAGTGGGGAAAAGAACTCAAGGGGGCATGACCTTAGAAAGACAAGCATTTATTTTATTTTATTTTTTAAAAATGATAATGTGAGATGAGAAGGTGCGCTTGGTCTAAAGGAATAGAGCAATTTTGATTAAATTGTGAGTTGGGATATAAAGAGAGGCATGTTGGACCAGAACAAAAGGTTGCATGGAGATTTAAAGGGGGGTTGTGATAGTGAAGAGGGGCAACAAAGTAGAATAGCAGGATGCATTGAGAAATGTAGAGTATGTTGCCCATTATAAAAAAACATTTAAAATTAAAATAGAGATTGATCAGAGGGGGAGTAATGCAAAATAGGACAATTGGAAATTGAATAAGAACATAATGTAGGAAGAGTAAGGCACGAAGGATGGAGAGGCTATTCGTGAGACTTTAAAGAAGGAAACCACGAAGTTTAGGAAAACTTCAAAGAAAAATGGTATTATGGTAAGAAGTTGCACCAGGTGGTAAGAGTGTGCAAGACTAAAGGAAAGATTAATGTATAAGATAACTATGTAGAATTTGGGGCTTGTAAATAGAAATAATAGTGAATTTGGGGTAATATTTTCCCAAAAGATAAAATGGAGAGATGGGAGCATAGATTAATATGTAGAATGCAGTTTGGAATTGGAGATGGGAGCACAAAGTGATAAGTATAAAATGCAGATTGGAAATTTGAGAAAGGAGTTGAGCCTCTTAGAATACAGTGTGTAATGTTTTGCTTACTATAATATAAATTGGGATATTTAAATTCAAATTTCCTTCAATTGTTCATTGTGCATTTATTTGAGTTTCCAATCAAATTCGATTGAAAAATGTAATTGTCAATGCAAATGACTGTCTGGCTGTGAAATTAGGAACTTAGTAATTTGTGGAATTAATGGGTTGTAGTGATTGAAATTGTGACTTTAAGATTGATTTTTTTTCCATTTGCATCAAATGGTATTAGAGCTAAAGGTTCTAAGTGCATAAGAAGATCAATGATCGTGAGGTAGCTTATGCTAGGACCTATGGGAGAGTGAAGCGGTTGTGGAGAGCTCGAGAGGATTGTTGTAGGTAGAGAAGCCTTCAGCAATTGAGAGCTAGAAGCCGCGAAGTGATGTGAGTTGTGGAAGATTGTAGTAGACAAGATGGGATGGGTCATGAGGAGATCTGTGCAAAATTTTCTTTGGGAGCAATATTGGGAGAAAGTAGAAGATGAGAATTTTGAGAAGATGGGACAGATTGTTTGTGAAGAAGTGGGAAAGATCAAGGAAAGGCTCAAGAAATTGGGAAAGAATGTTGGAAAAAATGAGAGGAAAGTGATAAAGAGGAGTGAGAAGAAGAGTGAGGATAACGACCTAAGATGGAAGCAGGAAGAGGTGAAAGCAACCCTTACAGAGAATGAAGATACAATTGAGATTGTAGTGATAAAGTTTGAAGATGTTGCAGTAGATTACGAGGAGGGAAAAGTTACAACAAAAAAAAGGAATGAGGTAAATTTTTGTTGTGATGAGGTATTTATATTCTTTGGTGAAAGTAGAAGAGGCTATAGAGAAGGAAGAGAGCATGCAGATGATTTTTTTTATTTCTATAAGGTAGTAAAAGAAAATTATGATGTAGTTATAGATTGGATTCTAGATAATACATATTTGCATATAGGAGTTAAAGTGGATATTGCAGGTAATGCTTGGTGGAAGTGGTTAGTCTGTGGTGGGATAAATCCCACAAATGAGGAGAGGAGAATAGAAGGTATTTGGTGGAGGAGGTCAGGATTTGGTGGACAAGAGTCCATGAGGAGGGGGAGAAGACAGAGAATGCAGTGTTGTTGGAGGATGGTGGTGTGTGTTTCAGCATGATGTTGGAAAAGGAAAAAGAAGGATTGATTTTGAGTACCTTGGGCAGTGATGGAGTTCGCTGCAATTTTTTTACAACTTGGAAGAGTAGCTTGACTACTTAACTCCACCATTGTGAGCCTATGCTCATAATCTTTCTACCTGACGTGTCTGATGCAAGAGCATCCCGAGTGAATGAGAATCCGCATCACCCAAAAAAAAATTGATTTAATTTGCATCTTTTGGTTTGACTCTAGTTTAATTTAACATTTTTAGTGTTGTAGACGGTTCTCAAAGTTGAATGCAAGTCCAGTTACAGTGGTCGACTTTGGCAGAGGTTGAATAACATTGTTGTCGTTGATTGAAAAAAATTGTCTGTTGATACAAGTTTGATTTGCATTCTAAAGTTTAATTCTTGTTATTCTTGGAGGTCAATTATCATTGTGCAACAAGTAGTTGATCCTTCATTCTACTGGATATGACTTCGTCTAGTTGTTTCATTTTTTGAATTGACTTCAATGTGGTATCTAAAATAATTGCTTTTTTTTTTAAAAAAGAAATCAATACAATTATTTTATTCCATGGGTGAATCTGAAGGGGCATAGGAATGAGAAGAGTATGTAAAATGGAAGTGGGGAAAATAACTCAAGGGGGTGTGACCTTAGAAAGACCAGCATTTATTTTATTTTATTTTTAAAAATATGATAATGGGAGATAAGAAGGTGTGCTTGGTCTGAGGGAATAGAGCACAAGGATATAAAGAAAGGCATGCTAGACTAGAAAAAAAAGGTTGCGTGGAGATTTAGAGGGGGGTTGTGATAGTGAAGAGGGGCGGAAAAGTAGAATAGTAGGCTGCATTGGGAAATGCAAAGTATGTTGTCCATTATAAAATACATTTAAAATTAAAATAGAGATTGATTTGAGGGGGCATAATGAGAAATAGGACAGTTGGATATTGAATGATTAAGAACATAATGCAGGAAGAGTAAGGCATGAAGGATGGAGAGGCAGGTCATGAGACTTAGAATTAAACTGTGGATTTCAGGAAAAATTCAAAGCAAAATGGTATTTTGGTAGGAAGTTGTACTAGGTGGTAAGAGTGCAAGAATAAAGGAAATATTAATGTATAAGATAGCTGTGTAGAATTTGGGGCTTGTAAATAGAAACAATAGTGAAGATGGGGTAATATTTTCCCAAAAGATAAAATTCATAGATGGGAGCATAGAGTAATATGTAGAATGTAGTTTGGAAATGGAGATGGGAGCACAAAGTGATAAGTATAAAATGTAGATTAGAAAATTGAGAAAGGAGTTGAGCCTCTTTGAATACAGTGTGTAATGTTTTGCTTACTATAATATGAATTGGGATATTTAAATTCAAATTGCCTTCAATTGTTCATTGTGTGTTTATTTGATTTTCTAGTCGAATTTGATTGACAAATGTAATTGTCAATGTAAATGACTGATTGGATGTGAAATTAGGAACTTAGTAATTTATGGAATTAATGGCCTGTAGTGATTGACATTGTGACTTTGAGATTGAGTTTATTTGTCGTTTGCATCAATATGCAAGGATTTCTCATTGTATTATACACTCTTCAATTTTATTTGATAGATATACTATTGTGTTCATTGTTTCACTTGTGGAAGGTTATCAATTTGAACTCTTTGATCTTGGTATTCTCCAACAATGATAACAAGGGAAGGGTATTGGAAAAGTAAATGAAGTGTGGCACAAAAGTGTGCAAAGGAATGTCAAAGAAAAATTAGGTACAATATGATGTACAAGCAACTAAAAAGGGTGTACAAAAACAAGACATATACTCATAAGGCTTGAATATCTTGAATTCTTTATTGTCATGGAATGATACTCATCGAACAAAGTTGTGATGGTAAAAATCAAGGAACATACACAACCCCCATATCACTTTATAAAATAGTGTAAATAAAAAAGAGGCACATTATGATGTGTAAAATTTTCCCTTAAGAAACACAAATCAAATTTGACACCTTATCTTAGTGTGTTTAAAAATAAATATGTTGTAGAGTTCTTAGAAGTGTACAAAAAGGATGATTTTAGTTTATGTCACATGAAATGACCACAAGAATACACAGTTTAATCATGTCTTACAATCTCAAAAAATGTCAAAAAAAAAAAAAAATTAAACCCATCCCCAAAAAAGAACATAAGTTTTGAGTGTAATTTGTACAATTTGGAAGCCTAAATCAATCATTTACAATAAATGGTGATTTTATATTTTTCTGAGAAAGTTAGGCTAAGGGAAAAAAAACTACATTTACTATTACATCACTTGCATGTTTCTAATAAATTTCTTTTTTAAAGTTGATTTTTGACATTATGAGCAAACATTATGCCTTGTTAAAAATGTCAAAAACTAAAGTTTGGAGGGAAATTTTGAAAAAAATATAGTAGGACGGAGAAAAAATAATTATTTAGCGATGAAGTGCTTAGAAAGAGTTGTCCAACACCTATGATAAGTAAAAACAATGACTTCAAACGCTTGATGTATGTCCAATTGTTTTTTAAGAGTATGGCATAATTCTTGGCGGCGCTAGTGAAGTCCAAGCAGTGTTGTAATAGAGGCAACAAAGTCTGGGCGATGCTATACAAAAGTTGACAAGTCTAGAAGTTCAGAGTTATGTAGACATATCATGGAGTCTGAAAGGAAAATTTCTATAAAAATATTCTAGAGTCTAGAAGTCCAAAGTCTACAAAAAATTGAAGTTCTATAGAGATGCTTGAAATTTTGAAAGTATAAGGTGTTGCATAGAAATGTTGCGAACACAAAAAATTATTGAAAACAAGGTGATGGAAAACTACAATATGAACTTATGCAATTGAATTCAGATTTGAAAACCAGATTACCAAATCAGATTTAAACATGTGATTGTGATATACATCACAATATAAAAATCAGCAAACAAAATGTGACACCAGATTTATGTGGAGAAACCCTTTCAGGAAAAAACTCCATACGAGAAAAGAGACCGAGTATATTATTAATCTTCCAATAAAAGTACACAATAATACAATTCACTATTGATCTTTGATCAACTCGACAACACCCTGTTACCTACAAGAACTCAATATGAAACTACCATCCCATGGATCCAATATATAGAAAATGTGGGAGGTAAAACCATGAATGGTAAACCAAAGCAAGAGGTACAAAACCACCTACGAAAACCCACGCCCCTCTTCTTGGACAACCAAAAGACATAATAAAATATAAATTAGAAATTCAAGACTCCCACATGGGTGCCTAACCCATAGCCTATCCAACTCCTTTCTTTCTGAATGCTCGGATGACCTTTTCACTCCTCGATGGAACACCAATGGACACCATTTCTTCTCCAATCTTGAGTGCCCCATCCAAGACCTTTTATATTCCATTTTGATGCCTAGGAAAGATGCCTTATCCGTGTGTTTTGTGTAACCTCCACCAAAACTAAATCCTTTCTTTAAAATATAATTACAACATGCCAAAATTTAATATTTTTCTCTCATGTCTCCTAGAACACATTCCAAGGAATGTGGAGACATACAAATAAGATAGGATTACAAGGTTAATGCCACATTATCCTAAGAAAATTATTATAAGTATGGCTTGGAGTCTAGAAGTTTAGTGATGTGCAAAGATCTAGCAGAATTCAAAATTTGAGTCTACAAAATTATCTATAAAAATATGTGAAAATGCTCTCTAGTCTAAAGGTTTGCAGTTTGTAATAGTTCTATAAAAGAGGTCATGAAGCTAGATGTTATTCAGTCGCAAAAAAAAATGGCATGTATAAAAAGAACTTAGAGACAAAAGGCCAACACAAATCAAATTTTATAAGCAAAAAGAAGGTAATATTTTGATAATCATTGGGAAGGTAGTTTGTAATTTTGGTAGTGGTGGGAGGTCAACAATAGTATAGTGGCCAACGACGGATGGAAAAAATTAAGCCTCCAGTATGATACTACTCATAACATTTGACACTGCTAATAGAGATTTTGACCATTGGGTAAAGAACAAAGCCTAATCTAATAATGACCTATAGCCTATACTAGTATATGATTGTATGGATTTTTATATGACCACCATTAGAGCTCCTTCCAAAAATGTTTGAAAATTTATCTTCAAAACCAATAGTGACTTAAATGAAAACATAGGTTTTGGGCATTCTGAGCACAACCATGAGGTTAGTTTTTCTCCGAGATACACAATATGAATGAAGTTCCCCCAAAACCCTTACAAATTAAGATTATTTGGGAAGGGATTTGCAAGCTTGATTTGATACCATGTTGAAGCAATCAAGATCAACTTGCAAGATCAAATCATTCCACAAAAATAAAAATATACAAGATAATAGTTCATTATAATACAAGTCTTCTAATTAAGAAAATGTACAAAAGAGCCATGCATATAAAGACAAGGATGAGGAGGTGAGAAGGTAGGACTGAAAGTTTGACTACCCCTCTAAAACTGAGACATGTGTGAGACACTTGGGATAATTATGAGGACATATATATAGTCCACATGTGTGGGACACTTGGGATAAGTGTAAAGATATATGTATAGTCCACATGAGGTGAGATAAAAGATAAAATAATTTCTCGCAATGAGCATAAATGTAGTGTGAATAGGACCAACTAGGTAAGATAACAACTACTTAGGTAAAACCATTTTTCACACTAAAATTTTTAAGGTAGGACACATTTGTTGGATACACCTATGCATTTGGTGTGTGGTAAGAGACTAATAGTGTTTCTTCATGGCATATCAAAACAATGGTTGAAAATAATTTTCAAAACTCAAATTGGTTTGCTTTTATATACAATGCAATGGGTTTCGAGGAAGGGATTCATGGAAATCGATCACCATTACAAGGCTAATACAAACATTTCATTGATTCATGGTTGTTCTTTAGAATCTCAGTGAAGCTAAGAAAATGGTGAAGAAAATGGCAAAAGCATTGATCAATAACCAATTCCTAGGGGGTTTGATAATCAAGTCATTGGTTTTGTGGTGCAAGGCACTGGATTATACCCCTTGAACATATTTTTTTGATAAACAATGGTGTTGTCAATGACCTATGTAGTCCTCTCATTAAAATGGTATTTTCACATAAGCAAGAAAGAAGACAAAAAAAGGCATCCAAAGGTGTAATTTTCCTAAAGCAAGTGTTGGGTCTAGTAACAATTGATGGTATTGCTTAGCTTAATACACTTATTTCTAATAACTGTATTGATGAAGATAATATCTAGCTTAAAATGCATAAGTTGATTGTAATACAGATCATAATGATAATCTTAAAAAAAAAATAGAGGTCATAAAATTATAGTATATAAGTTGTTACATAATTTTTGTAAAGTTGCCTTATTTTTTTAACTATGAGATTTTGCCAAAACTTAAAAATATTGTTAAAACTAAAATATGTATTTATTGTTAAAAATAATAGAGAAGGAGTGGTCTTCAAGACCATAATTTACTAATAGTATATATAAAAATTAAAAATAATTTATTTTCATTTAGAAATAATAAAAATACAAATATTGACTTATTTTCACTTAATTTATTATATAAATAGAATACATACTTGAAAAGTAATCTCTAAGATAAATATATTGATTCATTATTAATTATAATATATACTTTTATGAATTCCAAATATAACAATAAATTTAATTTAATTAATACTTAATTAAGCAATTTAATTAATTGACCTAAACTATAGTCTACGCGTAATTTTCTCGCTCTCGTCCCATAACCAATCAGTCAAAAACTTCTAGAGTCAATTTGCAGGTAGGAGAGAATATAATAATAAAATATTTTATTTTGCTAATATTCGTCAAAAACATGTGATTCCGTAGAGATATTTTAGGCAAGACAAAATTATTTATTTTTCATATGTATTTATGGATTTATCTCTCTAATTTAATTATAACTTACTAATTATATTTTAAAATAAGTGTTATATAATAATACAGTATTTATCTTTTAAATATTAATAATAAAAATTATTTTGTTTTATTGTGTTATAATAATTTTAAATATATTTAGTCTATAGACTACAAGATTTTAATTACTTTGTTTTATTGTGTTATTTAATGCTAAAAGCCTTCAAAATATCAGATGAAAGCTTCCAAAATCTCATTTATCATGTAAAAACTAGATAAATACTAAAAATCAAATAATATCTAATTTGTTAAAATAAAAAAATCTGAGAATCTAAGTTTGTCTAAGTGAAAAAAATCTAGATTTATCTAAGTTTATTTCATTTCATTATTTAGCACTTATTATTAATTGTTTAATCCATGTACTCTCTAACATAATTTTCTATGGGCATAATCCTTAAACCTCCTTTAAGTACAAGTGCTAGTAAATACATTTATTTAAAAATAGAATCTTAAATTGGTTAACTAAAATTTTATTTAAATGCATTTTATTTTACATCTATCACAAATAAAAACAAAAAATCCAAAAATTAAGAAATCTTCAAAATTCTTTTCTAAAACTAATAAATAATAAATAATAAATGTAAAATCTAAAAACAAAAATATATTTGTTATAATATATTATATATAATGTACATAATATAATATATTATATATTACAATATACATATAATATATTAAAATATATAATGATAATATAATATATTTTATATTAAAATATATAATAACATTATAAATATTATATTATATAAAGTGAATATTAAAAATATTAAATGTAAAATCTTAAAACAAAAATATATTTATATAATATATTAGATTAGATAGTAATATACTACATATTATATATTAAAATATATAATGTAGATAATATAATATATTATATATTAAAATATATAGTAATATTATTAAATATAATAATTATGTAATGTAGGTATTAGCAAAAAAAATCAAAAATTAAGGAATCTTAAAAAAGAATATTTTCAATATTTTAAAAAAAATCAAAATGTAGATAATATAATATACTACATATTATATATTAAAATGTATAATGTAGATAATATATTGATGATATAGGATCACATTTTTTGAAAAAGGAAAAACGGATGGCGTCGCGCGGAGTTCTGGTTCGCGCTAGGGCCTGTGTGCCCTAGCCCGAACTGTGTCTGGTGTTTTGTGCTCACGGGCGAGCTTATTCGCTGCTTTCAGGGGGTCGTTCTTTTGGTGGCAGGGGCGTGCGGTGGTCAGGCAGGGGTCTTGGCCATTTTTCTGGCATGTGGGTGGGCGTTTCGGCTTCAAATCTATGTTTGGCGAGTCCTTGGTGGGGGGCTTGCAGCGCTCTGAGATTGTGGGCCTTCTGCCCCGTCTCTCTCTCCTTTTTTTTGCGGAGTCTTGGTTCATTGATGCATGGAGAATCAGGGTATAGCTGCTTCTAAGCTTTCCTTCGGTGATATGGAGATGGGTGAGCCGTCTTCTCTGTTGCATGTCAATGATAAGGACCAGACTGGTAAACCCCAATCTAGGGAAGGTGTTTCCCCTTCAAAAGGCATGTTTCGTTTAAGAAAAGTAAACGGTTGTTTGGAGAGATCCGAGGATCGTCCAGTTCTGGTTATTCAACCTGAGCAGGTTTCAGAGGATGTTGAATATTGGGGCAATCATGCTCTTATTTGCAAATTTTTGGGCCTTCGTTTATCTCTACCTGTTTTGCATTCTTGGGCACGTAGGGTTTGGAACCCTGAAGGTGATATGGAGATTATTCTGGCAGCTAATAACTATTTTTTGGTGGTCTTTTCAAGCATGTCCGACAGGAATAGGGCATTCGAAGGAGGTCCTTATTTCTTTAACCAGGTAGGGCTTTTCATCAAACCTTGGCACATGGGATTCAACTCTGCTGAGGAGATCCCTTCGCGGGTTCCCGTGTGGGTTCGTTTGCCGAGGCTTCCATTGGAATTCTGGAGGGAAGATATTCTTCACTCAATCTCGTTGCTTCTTGGAAAACCTGTGGGATCGGCTTCCCAAACTCAAGATCGTAAGGTAATTTCTTTTGCCCGCATTTGTGTTGAAGTTGATTTAAATAATCCATTACCAGACTCTATGGAAATTCGCCTGGGATCTTCTTCTTGGATCCAACAGTTGGATTATGAAACCCTACCCTTTAGATGCAGAATTTGCCATGAATATGGACATTTGCACCGCAAATGTCCTAGGTTTAAACCCTCTCCCTTAGCTACTTCTGGGCCTCCCAAGGGAGACAAGGGAAAGGCTCCAATGTCTAATGAACCTGTGGATAATGAGGGTTTTATTCCGGTCAAGTCCCATAACAAAGGAAAGGGCAGGAAGAGATCTTGGATGGATAGGCAGAATGAAGGCAACTTTAACAGGTTTGAGGTTCTTGAGGATTTGACCCAGGAGGAGGGTATTCCAGTTGAGCTCTCTTTTGGGGCTAAGGGTCTGCAAGATGCTCAAGATGATGATGCAAGGAAAGAGGATCAAATTCTATCTCCAGGGGTTCATCAGAAGGATCAGAAGGCTATGGACTCTTCGGCTCATGCTCAGGATTTCAGGGTTTTGCAGGGATCACAGACTCTGAAAGACTCTGTTGCGGTAGTTCTTGACCCCCCTACTCCTAAGGGGGCCTCAGATCCTGTGAGGGGTAACAAAGCTCCTCCTACATTAGGCTTACAGTAGAAATCCTTTAAAAAGGGGCCTCTTGATAAACCGTCAAAGAGTGGAAGGAAGACTGATCAAGAGAAGGTTAAGCTTATGGGTGATACTTTGGTTGAGTCTGGGTCTGTGAAGCCCATTGATTCCCATTTCTCTCACCCCCATAAATGATTGTTTTATCTTGGAATGTAAGGGGTTTGAACAACATCCCTATACAAAAGGCTGTTCGCAGATTAATTGAATCTCAGTCACCTGATGTGGTCTTTATCCAGGAAACTAAGCTTACTATAGATGGGCTAGCTAATTGTGCTTCGCGTATCTGGCCCCAAGGCAATTGGCAGGGGGTAGGTGCTTTGAACAGTGCTGGGGGTGTGGCTTGCTTCTGGAACCCAAGGAAAGTTTCCCCCTTATGTTGGATGTCTAGTCGGTCTTCCATTTCTCTGATTGCTTCTAGTTTTGTTACTGGAGAAAGGTTTCTCTTATCCAATATTTATGCTCCTACGGATCTTTCAGGTAAGTTAAATCTCTGGGCCCACATTCGTTTCATCCGAGCCTTGGACCCATATCTCCCATGGATTATGGCTGTGATTTTAATGCTGTTACTTGCTTAGATGAAAAACGTGGTGGGTTAGCCAAGTTAGACCCTTCTGCTAATCTTCTCAGGGATATGATTGGTTTCTTGAATCTCATTGATGTGAAGCCTTCCAATGGGGTCTTTACCTGGAATAATAGGAGATGTGGTGTGGAGGCTATCTCTGAAAGGCTTGATAGATTTCTTGTCTCCTGTTATTGGTTGAATAGTAGGTTGACGACCAGCTCTGAAATTCTTGATTGGAGGGGCTCTGATCATTGGCCCATAAAACTTTCTGTCACCACTTATGGTGTCACCAAAAATCCCTCCTTCAAATTTCAATTGATGTGGTTAAGAGATCCATCTCTCTAGGAGCTTATGCTAGATTGGTGGCATGAGGGGATGCCTGCTCATGGGACAGCCATGTTCACTTTTAGCAAGTGGCTTCAGCATGTGAAGTTTAGACTTAAGAGATGGAATAAACAATGTTTTGGGAACCTTCAAGCTCAGAAGATGGCTGCCCAGTCCAAGTTGGATACTATCACTCGTCAGATTCGGGACCAGGGGTTGACCTCTGCCCTTAGTATGGCTGAGTCCTTGGCTCTGAAGGGTTTAGAAGAGTGGGAACTTCGGGAAGAGATCTTCTGGAAGCAAAAATCTCGTATTGATTGGCTTCAGGAGGGGGACAGGAACACTGCTTTCTTTCATAATTCAGTTAAGGCTCGAAGACAGGGAAATTCTATCTCCTCTCTTGTTGCGCAGGATGGGGCTCAACTCTCGTCCTATGCTGATATTTCCAGGGAGGCAGTCAATTATTTTTCAAACCTCTTTTCTAGGGAGATTATTGCTGCCCAGGCTGAGGAGCAGGCCATCATGGATTGTATTCCCCGCCTGGTCTCTTCTGAGATGAATGGGACTCTCTTATGTCCTATCTTGTTACCTGAGTTGGAGAAAGTGGTATTTAATATGAAAAAAGGTAAGGCGCCTGGTCTTGATGGGTTTCCAATTGAGTTCTTTCAAGAGTTCTGGGAAATTATAAAGTTTGATCTCCTTGAGGTGGTTCAGGAATCTCTTAGGAGCAAACAGATGCTCAAGTCTATGAATTCTACCTTCTTGGCCCTCATACCTAAGCTGGAAGGAGCTAACCAGTTAGCTCAATTTAGGCCTATTGCGTT
>VDFB02000613.1:0-105168 GCA_007258455.2 Sequoia sempervirens | reverse complement strand
TTTTTGGGTAACAATTTTTTTTTTGGGGTTTTTATGACATTTTCTGCTAAAGGTTTTGGTTTTTCGTGAAGATCTTGTCTTGTAAGCAATTGCAATTGCTATGGTGAAATTTGTCTCCTGGAAACTGCGGCCTCATTAAGGCTTTCACACAACTAGGCGTATTTCTCTAACATGGACTCAGCGCCCATCTCGGGAACAAGTTTCTTTGTCTTTGCATCACGACTTTGGACAGACTCATTCTACATTTGGTCTCCATTCTCCAAGGCATGCAGTCCTAAAGCCAATAAATCTCTACTTCTTGCGGCCCTTTTCTCACTGCTTCCTTCCACAAGTGCCACTACTTTGTCATTCGAGCCCCACAAATTGGGCTTTGCAAAGGCATGTGGATAATCACCAATGCCCCATTTGTGGGGCATATCCAGCTGCAAGAGGCATGCATATAATCAAAGAAGCAGATACTATGCAACCTCCATTGACTCCCATGCAATCTCTTTTGTTTCAACCTTGCAACTCATTTTGTTCTTTCTAATGATGGATCATTGAGTGTGATCTGAAACGTCGGCTAAAAACATACATAGTTTAAGCTAGGAGCTTGTATTACTAACCTATTGTTTGTTGTCATTGATAAGACATGGCCAATGTTCCATCAGCTCCACACAACCCCACAACTCATTCAACATGGCTTCAACAATCCTCACATGACCTTCATTGATTCATTTGTGTTGCCCTTGTGGCTCACAAAGTCCCCTCGCAACCATCTGTAGACTCAATCAAAGCACTACTGTGTTAGCAGTTTACATGGTTATTAGTTAAAAACTATTAGCATTTCTTGTAGACATTTAACGCTACCATGCATAACATTGATTTTATATGGTTAACATTTATGCTAGTCTAACTATAACATTTATTATCACTACCACACATAAACATCAACTATAACAATGTGTTAATTGCCAAACATACCACTAATGTTTTGTGATAACCATTAGCAGTTATATTTAAACTATCAAATCATTAAAATGCTTATAAAGGAGGGATATTTTTTGTTTATCATAACTTGGAAATGGGGGTTGAAATTCCAAGTGTAAATAATCAATGGGAAGTTAGTTTCGTCATTAACATTTTGACGTCGAGACGATTTGGATTTTGGGTTGTTTATTAGCATTTTTTGGCCTCTAAAATAACCAATGTAAGCGAATTTCGACATGGCATAACTTTCATCTCGATTGAAATTTTGAAAACATTCTTTATTCCTATCAAAAATTTGCAAGGAATTCATATTTTCTTGTATTTTTATGATATGGATTACCCAATTTTCCAAAATTTGTACAAATTGTTGTGTATTATAAATGGTTAATTTGGCATCCAATCTTCACACAAGTTGTAATTTCTCTTGCATATTGTTCCAGGGGAGCCTATTTTCAGCATTAATCATTTTGGGGGGAAATACTTACATTTCACATTGATATTTGCCAAACAATTAGATCATGTATAGAAATCACAAATTGAAGTGCACATATTGTGGGAGTAATTAGCATGAGGATGAGTTTTTCCCTGATACATCAATTTTCTCATATATCTCCTTTCAAAACCACAAAGCCTAAATCACTCAAGTTGCTACATTTAAATCTAGTGTTGACTTATCCACAAGCTCCATCAATTCTTTGCATCAAGACATTGTTATTGTCATTCTAGATTTGTCACATTGGGATGCATATCTACCAAACATATCATCTATGTTTGTAGAATCTCACCTTGTAGATTTGGGTAACACTATTGAGGACATTCATCTCCTCTATGATATCAACTTCAATGAAGTTGCATCACCATTTCCATCTTTGGATATTTCTCTTTCCTTGCCTATATCAACTTCTATCATGACAAATTGTGCAAATATTCATAAGTTAACCTATTTGACTCAATCATCATCATTTGGAGCAATATCAAATTCACATTGGTCCAGTTGTCACCATACATCCAGGGTCCTTATTCTTGAATCACATATGGTGCCCAATCCATCTTATCTACACCTATCACACATCAACATTTTCATGGAGACCTTTGAATATCATTTGAAGGAATCATTGGCATCATTTCAATCTTTGGATCATGAGAAAAATTTAGAGACATACATCTTACTTCTTGCATATTCCTATTTGGAATGGGAAGTCATTTCGCACATGTTTGTTGTGTTGTTTCTTCCCAAGGGGAGAAATTGTGTTTAATGATCATGGATAATCTTCAACATCCAATGGCAAGCATCTACCAACACTACAAACATCATTTTGAGCGGAAGCTGCATGGTTTCTCTTCTCCTATTAATTTTGGGAGGAAGCATTTCCTCACATGGAGTTCATTACTTCACATTTTTGGCGGGGTCACATAGAACTTCTCTCTTTTGTCTCTTATAGGGGGAATATTCATTGTACATTGTACTAGAAGTAGTTCTCGAGGGGGGTCATGATGAGTTCTCCATCTATAACTTATCTTCTTCACTTGTCCATTCCATTGCATTTGTATCATTTCTCTTTTGGAGAGGAGTTTTATTTCCCACCGGGTTTTCTCCTTTACTCCACTTTATGATAATTTTATATGAGTACCTAACATGGCCTAGTATTCAAGACTCATCATCAATGCATACATTTTTCTATAATTTGCACATAGAGGGGTGATGTAAATAGTGAATTTATCAAACTAGTTAGCTTTTAGCCTACCTAGGAGAGTCCTATTCACATTGCTTAAGTCTCCACTTATGAACTTTTATCCTTTTGTCTCACTTCATAGTATTGAGACATGTGTCCTTGTCATTTAAGACACGTACTACATGCACACTTTACACTTTCTCACACACTTGTCAGGTGAGCTCACAAGTGTTGCACATTTGGAGGGATAATTAGTCATTGTATCCTACCTTCTCAACTCATCCACCTTGCCTACATATGTGATGCAGGAGCATCTCAGGCGAACGAGCTATCCACATCACCCAAAAATAATTCAATTTAATTTTCCTTCATTTTGGTTTGACTCCAATTTAATTTCACATTTGCAATGTTGCAGTCGGTTCTCAAAGTTGAATGCAAGTCCGATTGTAGTGGTCGACTTTGGTGGGGGTTGATGGCACTATTGTCACTGATTGAAAAAATTCATCTATCGATACAAGTTTGATCTACATTCTAAATTTTAATGCTTGTTTATTCTTGGATTTCAATCATCATTGTGCAACAAATAATTGATCCTTCATTCTGCTAGATATGATTTTTTGAATTAACTTAAGTGTGGTCTCTCAAATTATTGATTTTGTTCAAAAAAAAGAAATCAATACCAATTATTTTATTCCATGGGTGAATTTGAAGGGGCACAAGAATGAGAATATTATGTAAAATGGAAGTGGGGAAAAGAACTCAAGGGGGCATGACCTTAGAAAGACAAGCATTTATTTTATTTTATTTTTTAAAAATGATAATGTGAGATGAGAAGGTGCGCTTGGTCTAAAGGAATAGAGCAATTTTGATTAAATTGTGAGTTGGGATATAAAGAGAGGCATGTTGGACCAGAACAAAAGGTTGCATGGAGATTTAAAGGGGGGTTGTGATAGTGAAGAGGGGCAACAAAGTAGAATAGCAGGATGCATTGAGAAATGTAGAGTATGTTTCCCATTATAAAAAAACATTTAAAATTAAAATAGAGATTGATCAGAGGGGGAGTAATGCAAAATAGGACAATTGGAAATTGAATAAGAACATAATGTAGGAAGAGTAAGGCACGAAGGATGGAGAGGCTATTCGTGAGACTTTAAAGAAGGAAACCACGAAGTTTAGGAAAACTTCAAAGAAAAATGGTATTATGGTAAGAAGTTGCACCAGGTGGTAAGAGTGTGCAAGACTAAAGGAAAGATTAATGTATAAGATAACTATGTAGAATTTGGGGCTTGTAAATAGAAATAATAGTGAATTTGGGGTAATATTTTCCCAAAAGATAAAATGGAGAGATGGGAGCATAGATTAATATGTAGAATGCAGTTTGGAATTGGAGATGGGAGCACAAAGTGATAAGTATAAAATGCAGATTGGAAATTTGAGAAAGGAGTTGAGCCTCTTAGAATACAGTGTGTAATGTTTTGCTTACTATAATATAAATTGGGATATTTAAATTCAAATTTCCTTCAATTGTTCATTGTGCATTTATTTGAGTTTCCAATCAAATTCGATTGAAAAATGTAATTGTCAATGCAAATGACTGTCTGGCTGTGAAATTAGGAACTTAGTAATTTGTGGAATTAATGGGTTGTAGTGATTGAAATTGTGACTTTAAGATTGATTTTTTTTCCATTTGCATCAAATGGTATTAGAGCTAAAGGTTCTAAGTGCATAAGAAGATCAATGATCGTGAGGTAGCTTATGCTAGGACCTATGGGAGAGTGAAGCGGTTGTGGAGAGCTCGAGAGGATTGTTGTAGGTAGAGAAGCCTTCAGCAATTGAGAGCTAGAAGCCGCGAAGTGATGTGAGTTGTGGAAGATTGTAGTAGACAAGATGGGATGGGTCATGAGGAGATCTGTGCAAAATTTTCTTTGGGAGCAATATTGGGAGAAAGTAGAAGATGAGAATTTTGAGAAGATGGGACAGATTGTTTGTGAAGAAGTGGGAAAGATCAAGGAAAGGCTCAAGAAATTGGGAAAGAATGTTGGAAAAAATGAGAGGAAAGTGATAAAGAGGAGTGAGAAGAAGAGTGAGGATAACGACCTAAGATGGAAGCAGGAAGAGGTGAAAGCAACCCTTACAGAGAATGAAGATACAATTGAGATTGTAGTGATAAAGTTTGAAGATGTTGCAGTAGATTACGAGGAGGGAAAAGTTACAACAAAAAAAAGGAATGAGGTAAATTTTTGTTGTGATGAGGTATTTATATTCTTTGGTGAAAGTAGAAGAGGCTATAGAGAAGGAAGAGAGCATGCAGATGATTTTTTTTATTTCTATAAGGTAGTAAAAGAAAATTATGATGTAGTTATAGATTGGATTCTAGATAATACATATTTGCATATAGGAGTTAAAGTGGATATTGCAGGTAATGCTTGGTGGAAGTGGTTAGTCTGTGGTGGGATAAATCCCACAAATGAGGAGAGGAGAATAGAAAGTATTTGGTGGAGGAGGTCAGGATTTGGTGGACAAGAGTCCATGAGGAGGGGGAGAAGACAGAGAATGCAGTGTTGTTGGAGGATGGTGGTGTGTGTTTCAGCATGATGTTGGAAAAGGAAAAAGAAGGATTGATTTTGAGTACCTTGGGCAGTAATGGAGTTCGCTGCAATTTTTTTACAACCTGGAAGAGTAGCTTGACTACTTAACTCCACCATTGTGAGCCTATGCTCATAATCTTTCTACCTGACGTGTCTGATGCAAGAGCATCCCGAGTGAATGAGAATCCGCATCACCCAAAAAAAAATTGATTTAATTTGCATCTTTTGGTTTGACTCTAGTTTAATTTAACATTTTTAGTGTTGTAGACGGTTCTCAAAGTTGAATGCAAGTCCAGTTATAGTGGTCGACTTTGGCAGAGGTTGAATAACATTGTTGTCGTTGATTGAAAAAAATTGTCTATTGATACAAGTTTGATTTGCATTCTAAAGTTTAATTCTTGTTATTCTTGGAGGTCAATTATCATTGTGCAACAAGTAGTTGATCCTTCATTCTACTGGATATGACTTCGTCTAGTTGTTTCATTTTTTGAATTGACTTCAATGTGGTATCTAAAATAATTGCTTTTTTTTTTAAAAAAGAAATCAATACAATTATTTTATTCCATGGGTGAATCTGAAGGGGCATAGGAATGAGAAGAGTATGTAAAATGGAAGTGGGGAAAATAACTCAAGGGGGTGTGACCTTAGAAAGACCAGCATTTATTTTATTTTATTTTTAAAAATATGATAATGGGAGATAAGAAGGTGTGCTTGGTCTGAGGGAATAGAGCACAAGGATATAAAGAAAGGCATGCTAGACTAGAAAAAAAAGGTTGCGTGGAGATTTAGAGGGGGGTTGTGATAGTGAAGAGGGGCGGAAAAGTAGAATAGTAGGCTGCATTGGGAAATGCAAAGTATGTTGTCCATTATAAAATACATTTAAAATTAAAATAGAGATTGATTTGAGGGGGCATAATGAGAAATAGGACAGTTGGATATTGAATGATTAAGAACATAATGCAGGAAGAGTAAGGCATGAAGGATGGAGAGGCAGGTCATGAGACTTAGAATTAAATTGTGGATTTCAGGAAAAATTCAAAGCAAAATGGTATTTTGGTAGGAAGTTGTACTAGGTGGTAAGAGTGCAAGAATAAAGGAAATATTAATGTATAAGATAGCTGTGTAGAATTTGGGGCTTGTAAATAGAAACAATAGTGAAGATGGGGTAATATTTTCCCAAAAGATAAAATTCATAGATGGGAGCATAGAGTAATATGTAGAATGTAGTTTGGAAATGGAGATGGGAGCACAAAGTGATAAGTATAAAATGTATATTAGAAAATTGAGAAAGGAGTTGAGCCTCTTTGAATACAGTGTGTAATGTTTTGCTTACTATAATATGAATTGGGATATTTAAATTCAAATTGCCTTCAATTGTTCATTGTGTGTTTATTTGAGTTTCTAGTCGAATTTGATTGACAAATGTAATTGTCAATGTAAATGACTGATTGGATGTGAAATTAGGAACTTAGTAATTTATGGAATTAATGGCCTGTAGTGATTGACATTGTGACTTTGAGATTGAGTTTATTTGTCGTTTGCATCAATATGCAAGGATTTCTCATTGTATTATACACTCTTCAATTTTATTTGATAGATATACTATTGTGTTCATTGTTTCACTTGTGGAAGGTTATCAATTTGAACTCTTTGATCTTGGTATTCTCCAACAATGATAACAAGGGAAGGGTATTGGAAAAGTAAATGAAGTGTGGCACAAAAGTGTGCAAAGGAATGTCAAAGAAAAATTAGGTACAATATGATGTACAAGCAACTAAAAAGGGTGTACAAAAACAAGACATATACTCATAAGGCTTGAATATCTTGAATTCTTTATTGTCATGGAATGATACTCATCGAACAAAGTTGTGATGGTAAAAATCAAGGAACATACACAACCCCCATATCACTTTATAAAATAGTGTAAATAAAAAAGAGGCACATTATGATGTGTAAAATTTTCCCTTAAGAAACACAAATCAAATTTGACACCTTATCTTAGTGTGTTTAAAAATAAATATGTTGTAGAGTTCTTAGAAGTGTACAAAAAGGATGATTTTAGTTTATGTCACATGAAATGACCACAAGAATACACAGTTTAATCATGTCTTACAATCTCAAAAAATGTCAAAAAAAAAAAAAATTAAACCCATCCCCAAAAAAGAACATAAGTTTTGAGTGTAATTTGTACAATTTGGAAGCCTAAATCAATCATTTACAATAAATGGTGATTTTATATTTTTCTGAGAAAGTTAGGCTAAGGGAAAAAAAACTACATTTACTATTACATCACTTGCATGTTTCTAATAAATTTCTTTTTTAAAGTTGATTTTTGACATTATGAGCAAACATTATGCCTTGTTAAAAATGTCAAAAACTAAAGTTTGGAGGGAAATTTTGAAAAAAATATAGTAGGACGGAGAAAAAATAATTATTTAGCGATGAAGTGCTTAGAAAGAGTTGTCCAACACCTATGATAAGTAAAAACAATGACTTCAAACGCTTGATGTATGTCCAATTGTTTTTTAAGAGTATGGCATAATTCTTGGCGGCGCTAGTGAAGTCCAAGCAGTGTTGTAATAGAGGCAACAAAGTTGGGCGATGCTATACAAAAGTTGACAAGTCTAGAAGTTCAGAGTTATGTAGACATATCATGGAGTCTGAAAGGAAAATTTCTATAAAAATATTCTAGAGTCTAGAAGTCCAAAGTCTACAAAAAATTGAAGTTCTATAGAGATGCTTGAAATTTTGAAAGTATAAGGTGTTGCATAGAAATGTTGCGAACACAAAAAATTATTGAAAACAAGGTGATGGAAAACTACAATATGAACTTATGCAATTGAATTCAGATTTGAAAACCAGATTACCAAATCAGATTTAAACATGTGATTGTGATATACATCACAATATAAAAATCAGCAAACAAAATGTGACACCAGATTTATGTGGAGAAACCCTTTCAGGAAAAAACTCCATACGAGAAAAGAGACCGAGTATATTATTAATCTTCCAATAAAAGTACACAATAATACAATTCACTATTGATCTTTGATCAACTCGACAACACCCTGTTACCTACAAGAACTCAATATGAAACTACCATCCCATGGATCCAATATATAGAAAATGTGGGAGGTAAAACCATGAATGGTAAACCAAAGCAAGAGGTACAAAACCACCTGCGAAAACCCACGCCCCTCTTCTTGGACAACCAAAAGACATAATAAAATATAAATTAGAAATTCAAGACTCCCACATGGGTGCCTAACCCATAGCCTATCCAACTCCTTTCTTTCTGAATGCTCGGATGACCTTTTCACTCCTCGATGGAACACCAATGGACACCATTTCTTCTCCAATCTTGAGTGCCCCATCCAAGACCTTTTATATTCCATTTTGATGCCTAGGAAAGATGCCTTATCCGTGTGTTTTGTGTAACCTCCACCAAAACTAAATCCTTTCTTTAAAATATAATTACAACATGCCAAAATTTAATATTTTTCTCTCATGTCTCCTAGAACACATTCCAAGGAATGTGGAGACATACAAATAAGATAGGATTACAAGGTTAATGCCACATTATCCTAAGAAAATTATTATAAGTATGGCTTGGAGTCTAGAAGTTTAGTGATGTGCAAAGATCTAGCAGAATTCAAAATTTGAGTCTACAAAATTATCTATAAAAATATGTGAAAATGCTCTCTAGTCTAAAGGTTTGCAGTTTGTAATAGTTCTATAAAAGAGGTCATGAAGCTAGATGTTATTCGGTCGCAAAAAAAAATGGCATGTATAAAAAGAACTTAGAGACAAAAGGCCAACACAAATCAAATTTTATAAGCAAAAAGAAGGTAATATTTTGATAATCATTGGGAAGGTAGTTTGTAATTTTGGTAGTGGTGGGAGGTCAACAATATATAGTGGCCAACGACGGATGGAAAAAATTAAGCCTCCAGTATGATACTACTCATAACATTTGACACTGCTAATAGAGATTTTGACCATTGGGTAAAGAACAAAGCCTAATCTAATAATGACCTATAGCCTATACTAGTATATGATTGTATGGATTTTTATATGACCACCATTAGAGCTCCTTCCAAAAATGTTTGAAAATTTATCTTCAAAACCAATAGTGACTTAAATGAAAACATAGGTTTTGGGCATTCTGAGCACAACCATGAGGTTAGTTTTTCTCCGAGATACACAATATGAATGAAGTTCCCCCAAAACCCTTACAAATTAAGATTATTTGGGAAGGGATTTGCAAGCTTGATTTGATACCATGTTGAAGCAATCAAGATCAACTTGCAAGATCAAATCATTCCACAAAAATAAAAATATACAAGATAATAGTTCATTATAATACAAGTCTTCTAATTAAGAAAATGTACAAAAGAGCCATGCATATAAAGACAAGGATGAGGAGGTGAGAAGGTAGGACTGAAAGTTTGACTACCCCTCTAAAACTGAGACATGTGTGAGACACTTGGGATAATTATGAGGACATATATATAGTCCACATGTGTGGGACACTTGGGATAAGTGTAAAGATATATGTATAGTCCACATGAGGTGAGATAAAAGATAAAATAATTTCTCGCAATGAGCATAAATGTAGTGTGAATAGGACCAACTAGGTAAGATAACAACTACTTAGGTAAAACCATTTTTCACACTAAAATTTTTAAGGTAGGACACATTTGTTGGATACACCTATGCATTTGGTGTGTGGTAAGAGACTAATAGTGTTTCTTCATGGCATATCAAAACAATGGTTGAAAATAATTTTCAAAACTCAAATTGGTTTGCTTTTATCTACAATGCAATGGGTTTCGAGGAAGGGATTCATGGAAATCGATCACCATTACAAGGCTAATACAAACATTTCATTGATTCATGGTTGTTCTTTAGAATCTCAGTGAAGCTAAGAAAATGGTGAAGAAAATGGCAAAAGCATTGATCAATAACCAATTCCTAGGGGGTTTGATAATCAAGTCATTGGTTTTGTGGTGCAAGGCACTGGATTATACCCCTTGAACATATTTTTTTGATAAACAATGGTGTTGTCAATGACCTATGTAGTCCTCTCATTAAAATGGTATTTTCACATAAGCAAGAAAGAAGACAAAAAAAGGCATCCAAAGGTGTAATTTTCCTAAAGCAAGTGTTGGGTCTAGTAACAATTGATGGTATTGCTTAGCTTAATACACTTATTTCTAATAACTGTATTGATGAAGATAATGTCTAGCTTAAAATGCATAAGTTGATTGTAATACAGATCATAATGATAATCTTAAAAAAAAAATAGAGGTCATAAAATTATAGTATATAAGTTGTTACATAATTTTTGTAAAGTTGCCTTATTTTTTTAACTATGAGATTTTGCCAAAACTTAAAAATATTGTTAAAACTAAAATATGTATTTATTGTTAAAAATAATAGAGAAGGAGTGGTCTTCAAGACCATAATTTACTAATAGTATATATAAAAATTAAAAATAATTTATTTTCATTTAGAAATAATAAAAATACAAATATTGACTTATTTTCACTTAATTTATTATATAAATAGAATACATACTTGAAAAGTAATCTCTAAGATAAATATATTGATTCATTATTAATTATAATATATACTTTTATGAATTCCAAATATAACAATAAATTTAATTTAATTAATACTTAATTAAGCAATTTAATTAATTGACCTAAACTATAGTCTACGCGTAATTTTCTCGCTCTCGTCCCATAACCAATCAGTCAAAAACTTCTAGAGTCAATTTGCAGGTAGGAGAGAATATAATAATAAAATATTTTATTTTGCTAATATTCGTCAAAAACATGTGATTCCGTAGAGATATTTTAGGCAAGACAAAATTATTTATTTTTCATATGTATTTATGGATTTATCTCTCTAATTTAATTATAACTTACTAATTATATTTTAAAATAAGTGTTATATAATAATACAGTATTTATCTTTTAAATATTAATAATAAAAATTATTTTGTTTTATTGTGTTATAATAATTTTAAATATATTTAGTCTATAGACTACAAGATTTTAATTACTTTGTTTTATTGTGTTATTTAATGCTAAAAGCCTTCAAAATATCAGATGAAAGCTTCCAAAATCTCATTTATCATGTAAAAACTAGATAAATACTAAAAATCAAATAATATCTAATTTGTTAAAATAAAAAAATCTGAGAATCTAAGTTTGTCTAAGTGAAAAAAATCTAGATTTATCTAAGTTTATTTCATTTCATTATTTAGCACTTATTATTAATTGTTTAATCCATGTACTCTCTAACATAATTTTCTATGGGCATAATCCTTAAACCTCCTTTAAGTACAAGTGCTAGTAAATACATTTATTTAAAAATAGAATCTTAAATTGGTTAACTAAAATTTTATTTAAATGCATTTTATTTTACATCTATCACAAATAAAAACAAAAAATCCAAAAATTAAGAAATCTTCAAAATTCTTTTCTAAAACTAATAAATAATAAATAATAAATGTAAAATCTAAAAACAAAAATATATTTGTTATAATATATTATATATAATGTACATAATATAATATATTATATATTACAATATACATATAATATATTAAAATATATAATGATAATATAATATATTTTATATTAAAATATATAATAACATTATAAATATTATATTATATAAAGTGAATATTAAAAATATTAAATGTAAAATCTTAAAACAAAAATATATTTATATAATATATTAGATTAGATAGTAATATACTACATATTATATATTAAAATATATAATGTAGATAATATCATATATTATATATAGTAATATTATTAAATATAATAATTATATAATGTAGGTATTAGCAAAAAATTCAAAAATTAAGGAATCTTAAAAAAGAATATTTAAAAAAAAAATCAAAATGTAGATAATATAATATACTACATATTATATATTAAAATGTATAATGTAGATAATATATTGATGATATAAATTTTGAAATGTCATTTCCTTCATTAATAAGGTGGAGGCAAGCATTGTGGAAGTAATCAACTCAATATCTTTAGCTTTCAGTGGACAAAAGGCCAGCTTCACAAGTTGGGATGCATTGACGAGGAAAAGTTGGAATGGTTTAAAGGTTCCCTCCTCTGTGGGCAAGGGTGGGTCAAAAGCTCAAGAAGTCAGAAAAGAGTGTGAAATGGTACCCCCCGATATTGGATGGTACAAGGTTAACTTTGACGGGGCCTCAAGAGGCAATCCCAGTTGCTCGGGTGCTAGTTGTATAGTCAAGGATTGGGAAGGGAAAGTTATAGCTAAATTGGAAAAATCACTGCCTATCAACATCAACAACATGAAAAAAATGACTATTGCTTCCCTTGGAATAAAGTTATGTGTGGAGCTAAAACTGTCTAAGATTGTAGTGGAAGGAGATTCGACTATTATCATCAATTCCCTTTGTTTAGGGCATTCGATGAATTGGAAACTTGGAGGGGTTTGGAAGACACTATGGTGTTTCTAAAGAGCTTTAAGAAATACACGCTCAATCACATATATCACAAAGGGAACCAATAAGCGAATGCTCTTTCTAACCTAGGAGTGGATGGGGTAACAATGAAAGAGGTTTTTGACACAGGTGTTCCTATTTGAAAAAGAAAAGTGGGTGGTTGGGTGGGTAACTCTCCACAAACAAAGTTGTGGAGAGTTAGTAATCGACACCGTGGACCTCTTCGTGGCATGCTACCACATAGACATTCTCCTAGAACTGTTGGCTAATAGCTTGAGGTGGTGGCGTGGTGGGACAATCAATTTGCAATTATGGTTTTAAGTGTCATTGTCTTGTCAAGTGAATCATTTACATGCACGAAGATTTGCAAATTAGGAAGGAAACACATCTAAAAATTGAGGCTCTCACTTAATAATGGCGATTTGATCTTACTATAGGTTATGAGCTTGTTGTGAGTTGGCACTCTGACATTCACCTTGGGACTCACGGTTCTTGCATGGATTAAATTTAGCAGATTTGGTTTCATTCCTCATGGTGATGTTCATTATCCAGGTTTCATTAAGTGGTCTAGTATGTGGTGGTATGGACACTCTTGTGCAACTATGGAGCAGTAAGTGGAAAATGACCTTTTAGGGGCGCTGTGATGATGTTGAGGATGTGGCATATCATCTACCACCTAGACTTCCTCACATTCACGACGGTAAAACTCATTGTTGGAAAAAATTTCATGGACGATAGCGAGGGTTACAGGTTGGACACATACATCTCCTCCTGTGTGTTGGCTAGGTTGTTGGATGTGGATGTCTCAAAGCAAGAAATCAAAATCATAGTGCAGTAGTTGTTCAAAAAGGATTTGTTACTAGGTTTGGAGGCTTTGGCTGCAGCTAGTCCTAGTGTCGGTATTCCATGACTAAGGGATTTGGGGTAGTTAGAGGTGTATGGGGAAATAGTGAATTTTTATCCCTTCCTTTTGGATATCCAAGGGCTCGAGCTAATTGAACATCGAAGGCTTGCGACGACGGGGATTGATACCTAAGGCAGAAGTTTCATCTCATGGATAAACGGAATGCTTCATGGCAGTTCGACTTCAGGGTCTTTGCCCAGAACAACTTATGAGGTAATAGGTAATGACACATATTTTTTGGTGTCTCGACTTTATCGGCTTAAGATATAAGGCAATGTAATAAGTAGTAAAGGTTAGCTTGGTTCTATGTCATACATTTTACCTCAGCACTGCGTGCAGCCGCCTTAGTATGTTGGGGTTTTTTTTGGTATGGGGGGTGGTGTCTAGGTCAAACTTTATGCCATAATGACATCCATACTGCAATGTATTGCTCTTTTTTTACAGTTTAATATAAATCTAATCTTACCTATCTATATATTTAATGTAGATAATATAATATATTATATATAAAAATATATAGTAATATTATTGATTTATTATATTATCTACATTATATATATAATATTAACAAAAAATCTCAAAACTAATGAATCTTAAACTAGCAGTTGCACCAAAGGAGGTGCAATGGTTACGCCGATTATATTTTTTATAATTTATGTTTGAGATGAGGTCTATAATTTTCAAGTATATTAGATGTTACAATTAGGGTGTAACATAGATTTGTGTTTCAAATGACCATTCAAATAATTTTATGGTAGATGTTTATTATCCTTTGTGGAATACACTTGGTTTCCTATCTATTATGATTTGAATTGATGAATCATGATAATAATCGATATGAAAATTCATTTTAGAGATAAATTATATGTCTATTTCATCTCCACACATGTCTTACAAACTATCTTACATATGACATTTGTGCATCCTTAGCACATTAAATTCAAAACCCAAGACATAAATTTAATAATCTTTTTAATTTAATAGGGAATAATATAGACTTCATTTGTTCAATGTGCATGTGACTTGAGGCAAGTAAATCAAAATATAAATTGGATTTTCATGGAGGCATTAAATCATTATACTTATTGTCCATCCTCTCTCATACTAGATCATTGCAATCATAACAATATGCATGAAGCATTTATTAAAATTAGACTTTGATTGATGCACATAAAATAAAATTTACTTCTTCTTCATCATCATCTAGGCCATCTACATGGTTGCTTGTAGTGTAATAACATTTTGGATTATTGTAAAGTCAATATTTTCTAGGTGTTGACCTAAAAATAATCTAAAGAACAAAATCACATGTTATATAATCAAATCCACAACTCATAGCTGGCAAGGTAAACCTTGTTGCTTTATGAACAATCATTTAAGTTGCAATGCTCTCCATTTCATTCCATTTTTTAACATGGATTGTGCACAACACCATCGGAAATTCCTAAAAACTGTAGCCCATAATATAGCATGCAACAAAAAAAAGTCAAATCCAAGTTAGGTGGATACCAATGGGTAGCTTTTTTCATACTTTACGAGAAGTAACCAAATTAAAAAAAAAACCTATCATATCTAAATTTTGAGAACGATCCTCTTGTTGGAACAGGGCCACTGAGTTGGTTGTTAAAATGATATCTGAAAAATTCAAGCCATAAAAAACAAGAAACATAACAATAAGCTACAAATAGAGCATAACATATATCATATATCTACAGAAAATGAAGCACCAAAATACCTTAAATCATGTACCAATGGAAGAAAACTATGAAGATTTTGAAGACTGCTCTGGGAGAGGAGGAAAAAGTCCTACAAGAAAAGGGCATTTTGAAGCATTCAAGAAGTATTGATGCTTTGCTACTATGTAATCCTTGTTCTTATCAAGGAATTGAACCGCCTAATATGTAACTTGTTCCAACATTAAAAGTAGATACTTTAATAACTAGAAATTACAAAAAGCACAAAACAATTCAGTCAAATTGTAAGGGCTAAAGCCAACACTAAAATTACATCACTAGCATAATGAGCAATAGTGAAGCTAGTTCGATAAATTCTTGGCTTGCTAGAATGCTTGTTTTTCACAAATGTTGAGTAAAGTTTTTGGGAAAAAGTTGTGTGTTGATTTTGGAAATATACTGCAAAAGTATAAAATATTTTGTAGTCAACATCCCATAAAAATGTTTGCAAGGTTAATAACTGCAAAAGGAACATCAAAAAGTCACATACTATCACCTCTACAACCAATTCAAAAGAGACCTAAGGTCTAATTCATCATGGTTTGATTCATCAGAAGAAAGTTGCAATACAGTTCATCAAGAACTAAGAAATGAAATGATAAATCTATCTCTATGAAAAGAACTAAGACTGTAATTTCAAATACATACATAATAAGCAGTCACAGTGCTAGTAGAGTCTCCATGAAGTTGGTTGATGTGATTTTGATAGCAGTGATACACATCTAAAACTGAGATAGTTTAGGTTGGAAAAATTAATGAGTATAAGGTATGAGTTTTTAACTAACATGCAGTTGTGACCAAATTAGCTTAAAAGACAGTCTTTAATTATGAGGCAATTTAGCTGAAGTGGTCTTTTTGACAACATGCAATTTTTTTGTTTTTAATCTCTATGAATTGATCTAAGACTGTAATTTAAAATACATACATAATAAGTAGTCGCGTTGGTAGTAGAGTGTCGAAAAACCTACTTGATTTGCATGTTAGTGTTTCTGAAAAGATACTTATTCTTGAAGCAAAGCTCGAACCTGTTAAGCAAACACATCCAACATCAATAGAGGTCTAGTTCATATATTGATTCATCTTTTTTATGAAGATATCTACAAACAAAGTAATTAAATTTACAATTGATGTGATTTTTTTTGTGGGAATATAATTGGTTGTGAAATAATAAGTAATATAGAGTTTGAGTAGAGAAGGAAGTGTTATACATACATGTAGTTAATGTTGAGGAGGAACAAATCTTGCACCTTCCATGTATCGCCTTATCTTTTTCCATTGCAACTTGTATTCGACTGAGATGTTGGAAATGTTGCTTAGAGAATATGTTTTATTTTGCTTAGTGTCCACTTGCATACCAAAAAGGTTTGAATGAGTTAGTGAAGGGGAAAATATTTTGTAAAGACATATAGTGTTAGTTGCGTAGTGTAAAGTAATTTGAAAGTTAATGTGAAAGAGATTGGATTGGCAAGTGTATACCTCATTTTTTCATAGTGAGAGTAATTGTAAACGTCCTCCTCTTTTTTTTTCTGATAATTGTGTATGGATTGTTTTGCACTCTGGAGTACCACTCAAAAGAGAACATTGGTTGAATACGAAGTCCATTTAATGATTTTACTCTTGATATAGTTGTAAATGTTAGTCCTTGTCTTTCTATTTTACCAATATCAATTATTTCTCTTTGTAGGGTCAGGCCTTGGGATTTATGTATAGTAATTTCCCATGCCATTGTTAATGAAATTTTCCTATGATTACCTAGTGATATAGGTATAGTATAGCCTTTGGATCATTTTGGTTCCATGGTGGCCCAAAGTAGTTATTGATTCTTACTACAACGTACATTGGAACATCTGGTGGTTTTGATACTAGATTGTAAACAATATCAACAACCTCCCCAAGGGATCATTTACAAGTCCTGCTTGAGTCCATAAGTTTTTTGTTAGCATGATTTGTTGGCCTTTGCATAATAGGAGTTCTTTTTCAAGCTAGTTATCTTGAGCATCAATGTTTGATTTTTTTTTTGTTTGTTGCAATACTTATTACAACTGGAGGTTTAGTTGTTTTAGCAATTTTTTGTTGTGTAGTATCACTAAGTCATTTGTTGCAAAAAGGTGTTCATGGAGTTGTCAAATTCTTGTTTTTTGGTAGTTGTAAGTAGTTTGTTTGTGCAGGTCATTAACATCTCCCAATATTGGTGTGTTGGTTCTGCATTGCGTAACTTTTTAATGTTTCATGAAAGTGTGTTTGAGTTGGATCATCACCTTGTTGACGAAACATTGTTTGTAAAGTAACAACTGTGGTAAATTGTTCCCATAACAGTTTGGCATTGGAGTGTGATGCGTAGATGGGTTTGTCCATGACAAGTGGCAGTTGTGTTAGTTCACCTATTAGAATTATAGATACACCACCAAAGATGAGGTTTTTGTTGGGGAAATGCTTCACTTAGTCTACTATCTATCTTTAATAGTAGCTTTGGGCCTATGAAACTCATTTCATCTATGAGGATGTACCTTATGTGTTTCATTTCTTCTTGAAATGTTGTTAGTGTTTGTCCTTGCAATGGTTTCATTTCTTTTATTGGAATCCTAAGCATTGAATGTATGGTTGATGCACGTATATTAAATGCAGCAATTCTGTGGGAGCTAAATCAAGCAGTTGGCTCTTTTGTTGTGGTAGCTTACTTTGAAGTGCATTTCTTATGCAAGAAATAAGGTATGATTTTCCAATTCCTACAATTCCTGGAATGATCATATGCAAGGGTTTTTTTAAGAATTGATCTTTGTAGTGGTTTGTAATTATTGTGAGCACTACTTTTTGTTTTGGTGATAATGTGTAATTTGGGACATCAAAGCTAATGGCCATGTTTTCATTTTGGGTGCAAATTTTATTTATCTTTATGAAGTCAATTGTAGTGGCATGTAAATCTGCGTGTACACTATGTTGATCCCATTCATTGTTGTTATCAAAATCATGCCTATCGAGTATTTGGAGCTCATCTAGATTGGCATTATTAGTAAGTCCCATTTGTGACAACAACTCCCATTCATTCAATTGTAATGTATATGTTGTGTTTTCCTCATTACCACTATCTTCTTCCTCTTCACTATTTGCTTCCATGTCAATTGTGTGATTAACGTGCCATACATCATATGTGTTCATATTCATTTGGTTCCAATTTGTTATTATTGTATCTTTAGTAAGGCCTATGTCATTTTGTATGTCACAAAAACTCTTATATAAGAGTAATTCACTCCAACAAAATGTTTCAAAATGTTTTGAATCTTGCTTTGGAATAGTATAGAACTTTGGGAAAACATTGATGATTGCTTTTTGTTTCCTCTCTTTCCATTTACATCCTTTGCGACATGAAGAATAGGAGAAGGATCTTGCAGATTCAAGTAATGTTATTGCTTCTAGTTGTGGAGGGTGTTGCATATAAGAATGTAAGTAGCTTGATTGGAGTTTTTTGTCATTTTTTGTTCTTGTGAAACGACGGAATACTTTTTGGCCAACATTCAATGACATAAATGACTAGTTATAGATGACAAGGGGCAATTTTTGGAGCATATGACATGTTTCTTGTGCTCCAATATCACGTTCAACCACAAGTTTTGTCATGAATTTTTAGTATGTTGTTAAAGCTTTGTCTTCAGGTTTTTAATTTGTAGCTATTCTTGTAAGCATATTAACACAATTCTCTTATTTTTTCTCTGATTTTGATGCATACTTGGCAATGTATTTGAGAACAAGTGTTCGTGAAATGATAGGTTGGCAATCTATATTTGCTAGATCCATATTGAAATCACTTCTCAGTTATGTATGTTTAATCTATCATCATTTCTTGCCGGTTCATTTTTTTTACCATCATTGTCACATGATAATGTAGAGATAATTTGTTCTTTCCATGGAGCTTTGTATTAACATTCTATTTTTTTCCTCGTCTTATGTAGGGATGTTCCCTTAGTGAATTTGTGTGCCTTTGGATATGATTAATTAACTTCTTGTAGTCATCTCAGGGATTTCTACTAAAGATCTCAGCTGTGTTTAACAAACATGGATCATCAAGTGGAGATCGATGTGTTGTGTTGTTGCCATGAGATATAGTATGAGGGTTCCAAGCAGTGACATATGTGTCAAAGAATTTTCTTGCTCTTTCTACTTCTAAGTTATGTTTCCAATCAAGTTTTTCCATGTCTAGAGCATTTTCAAGCCAAAGGAATCCATGAACATGTGTGGTCCCTCGATGTTTCCATTCATACCTATACCAATATTCTTTTGTATGGAGGAGCTTCTCAATGACCTTCTCATGAAATATTGTGAATCATTGATGTAGATATAGGGATGTGGTATGGGGGTTATTGATTATGTTATTTGTGCGATTTTTATTTGATTGCATTGTAAATATTATGTCATTTGAGAGTAGTCATTGTAAATCTGGCCATTTTGTATCTATTGCACTTAATGTGAAGGATAGATTGGGTGACCCTATATGGTTGATCATATTTGTTAGCTCAACATGACTCTTGTTCCAATATGGTCTTATCCCTCTCATGGTAGATCCGAAATGCATAAGTTGCTCAACTAACTATTCATCAAGAAGATTTTTAAAGTGTGTATGAAGGTTTTCAATAATGGCTGGTATGTTTTCTTCTACATTTTTTAAGGAAAACCATTGCAATTCCTTGGCTACGATGACACATCATAAGGTTGGAGATAAAATATCGAAACCTTGGATGCCTTCCAAATCTTTGGTCATGCAATCTCATTAGATGTAATGCATATTCGTGCATTTGTACTTCCCTAATTCATGCTTGCATTTGTAGTGCTTTGCCATTTGGAAAGGTTGTGGGAAATTCCATATCAAAGAGGCCTTCAATTTTGTATTCATTTATTGGAGAAGAGCTTATTTCAGGCCAATCAATAGTGTTATTTGTTGGGTGTTCAATTTGTACTATTTGTTTAATTATTTCTAGCTCACGACGTCTCTCTGGTAGGCTTACCATAAATGACGATGTGCATGTTGATGCATCTTGATCATGTTGATTATTAGTGTAAGATTTTTTGTTTGGTGCCACTTTTTCTTTGGAAAATTCTATGGTGTGAAGCATGTCTGTAATGTTTGTACTTGTTTCTGGGAGTTGTTCTAAGTAGGATGTATTTATTTCAACATCACTATAGTATGGGTCATATTTGATATTGTATTGCAATGAAACTCTAATACAACTCCTACTTACATAACAGTCATAATATAGTTTCCTTGTGTATGCAATCTTCGAACTATCAGGACATCTAGGTCTGTAATTCTATGTGGATGTATTTTGGAAAAAAATTTATTTCTTGTGGTAAGCTAATTGTGTGGCCATTGTATTTATATTGCCCCCCATGAGTGTGGGTTACTTGTAATATTGGGTTACCCTTTCTATGAGCATCTCTTCTACTTGAGTGAGCTTTTGCAACATAGGAGATTGTTCTCCTGGGTCCATATTATTAAGTGATGAAAATCGATGAACGCCTTTCTCATTGAAACATTGTTTACAAATACAATTATTGTTTTATGAATGAACAAGCATGTTAGGGTAGTGTTCCTTACATATAGTGCATGTTTGTAATTTTGATAGTGCATCTATTCTATGTCAAAAAAAAATTGATGCGGTCATGGAGTTATTGTTGTTGTTCGTTGATGGCGTAGTATCTGTTACATTTGGTCTTTGTTTTTGTATGTTTTGCAAGTGACGACGAGCACTAATTTCCTCTTAATGATGAGAATAGTACTCTCGAATTCTTTTATGACTTTGTATTCTTTGAGGTTCTATTTGATGGGGTTTAGTTTGACTTTTTTCATTTCTAGTGTCCATCATCTGTAATTCAAAATAGGAGGCATGATTACTAATAGTAATGAGAAAAAGACATGGACTAATACAAAAAAATTGTATTTATTTGTACATCTATATATCAAATGAAAAAATGAATGCAATTACAATAGTATATAATGAAGAAATGTAGCTGAGATGAATAAAATGTAAATGAAACATGCAATATTGAAAGAACTAATTTTGGATATTACATGACATAGATAGATATGGTTTGTAGGGCCACCTACAATGGCTCTAGTTTTATTATCTATGGAAGTGATGTCATAATCTGCTATCTAAATAAATGGAATTAGGAGATTTGAGTGTAGTTTGCAGATCTCAATTATTTAGAAAAAGAAAATTCCTCTATTTTTGACTTACTTCTACATAGAAACAAGCTTAATCATAACCCTATACAACCCAAATATCTACTACACTTGCAAGCTACAAACTTAACTAATTACTAATAGTAACAAGCAAAATAAATGCAATGAATTGTTACAATGGAAGAGGAAATAAGCTTAATGAAAATAAAAAAATTCTAGAAGAAATGGTTAAAAGTGACTGACCTATTTTTGAGAGAATGACGTTTAATTGTTAACAACCCTTTTCCCTTTTGCAACTCTTCAACAATAAATTGATGTGTTGCAAATGTAAAAACAAATTGCCATCAAATAAACAAAAAAACATTTCAAATGGAAATAGAATGTTCCCATCCAATTGTCAAATCAATGTTTATTTGGATTTTATGAGTCAAGTGAGATTTTGGAGGCTTCTACCTTATATTTTGGAGATTTTTACCATTAAATGGCAGCTAGCTTACCATTAATTGGCAGTTGAAACTTTTTTCTAATGAATTTCAAGAATTAAAGCTTTTGCAATTCATATTGTTAAAAAGAGGTTTCCATATAAATTAAGATACAGACTTCAAAACATCATTTTTAGAACTAAAATTTTTTGAACTTTGAGATTCAAGCTTTCACAATCCATTGGCTAAAGTGAGGACAAATTTACATAAGTTGTTTTTAATTAATACAACATCACCAATAAATAGTTCAATCATATGAATCATTTATCTAAAAAATGCACTACTCAGGCATGCAACAGGAAAGCATTTGATCATGAATCTGAAGAAGAAATTCAAAAGCAAATCATAGGGCCTCAGAATTTGAAATCAGGCACACTGGGATTTAGATCTGGTTTCACAATTAGAAATACCAATCATTGATGACATGATTTTATAAGCACATTCATTAACTGACATTCAGTAACTATTCAAAAATTATAAAACCAAGGAAACATTTTTTTGGTTCAACACAAGTATTCAAACAATACAATTCTTAAACAAAAAGAATATTGTTAAAAAATATATTGTTTCAAATGCAAAATTTTGATATTACATTCCATAAATAGATATAGTATGTGTTGCATAATTTACACTTACAAAGGAGAATATATATATAGGTAGAAGAATATATACATTAAGCTTATTTTTTTGTCATCACTGGCAATTGTACGAAACTTGGGCTGAGTTGCACTAAGGGAATTTAGATATCATGGATTATTTTTTTCTATCTTACTCATAGTATTAGTTTTTTTTATTATCTCAATGTACACTTTACCTATCTTTCAAACATGCTAAGTTTTGATTGAATTATTTTTAATTTGAGTAAATTAAGCACAGATTTAGCAATTCTTGTTTTAATGATGGAAGTTGATTATGTCAGATGTTTATCCAGGAAAATTAGTTTCTATAATTTTTCATTTTTTATAGTAGAGTTGACTTTATGAGCTTAACACAAGTCATAATTTCAAAGTACATAAATGGAGGCATGCAAAAGTGTGAGAAGCCATTTTTTAAGGAGTATGTAGACATATCTAACACATAATTTGCATTTATTTGGATAGATTAAATGAAGAAAGCTATCATGTGCTCATAAAATAAGTGAGGCACTCCATAGGGGTTAAATTTAATGGTTAGATTGACTGTCAGGTAAGTTTTATGATGGTTATATGTTCAACATTGCTCACACCCAGAGAGAAGCTACAATATCAAATTGATTCTCTCATGTGTAATATGGCAGCTTTATGCAAGAGGTGTTATATGTTGCATGAAGCATGTTCTAAATTTTTTGTCAAGTCAATAAGTTAAAGAAAAAAATCATTTGTGCAATACTTCATTCATCTTTCCCTTGAAACATATAAGGTAAGATTAAACAAATAAATCATTAAAGAACACCAAGCTACTTCAACAATTATTTATACATACAACTTGAATCACATTAATTAGTGCTTTAAAGTGAGGCTCTCATTGAAGTGGAAGATAGAAGGAATTAATGTTACAATAATGTCTCACAAAAGAAGCATAGGATAATTATTAAGATCCCTCAAATCTCAAGTTACAAGTTGATTGAACTATATGTCAAGAGTTCAATGGTTCAAACCAGCCAGACAACTCTTTCCTTTTGCATTTTTCAGTCAATGTACATACTCCACTTGCTCACAAACAGGAGTGTTGATGTGATTTTTGTGACCACACCAACACAGAATAAAGTTGACAACGGTGACTCATCCTCTCTTGAACAAAATCTCCTTCATGCTAAGATTGCTAGAAAGATCATGCATTCAACTCCAAGGTTCCTTCATGCATTGGATAGTCTTAGTTGGCTCGATGTGATTTTGCTCGTATTTCAGGGGGACTTACGCAATTGTTTGACAGCTAACAATAGATAGTAGATTAAGGGCTTCACGTGGTTCGAATGATTCGGCAGGTAAGCGCAAGTTTCGTAACACTAACCAAAAATGAACTGAATTTAAATGAGTTTAGGGATAAGAAGTTTTTAATCTACTCTAAGGCATGGGACATGGCGATCAATTCTCATAGACTTCAACCAAGCTTTGCTTTGCCTCACTTCAGACAACCTTCACAAAACCGGTGCAATCTTCATAGGAGTAATCAAAGGTATTCAAATCATGATCTAGCATGAAGACACCATCACAACGATGCATGCCAACATATAAATCATAATCAAAGTTAAGTTTCACGATGTTTCAATTGACCACACAAGGCGAACCCACCATTAGTGAGCCCGCTAGTGGTATGTATAAGCGAAGTTTTTTTCAAATCGAGCACCACATTCCACAATTACTAAGTACTTGCATGAAATGAAATCTACTTTACTTTAAGCTACTTCAAGATTCTCTGTGAATTAGAAGGACGAAGAAGCCTCGCTAGCTACTCATAACAAAGAAGAGATCACCATCAATGAAAACTCTTTTATTATGAAAGTGTTCACAGCAACTTCTTACAAAGTATTCAAAGGGAAGACTTTCCTTCCTTTTTAGTCTAAGCTAAACTATCAAACTATGCTACCTTCTATTCTATCAATCTCTCTCTATTCTTTCTCTGTTATTCTAACTCCTAATGAGATACAAATGAGGGGGGATTCCCCTTTATATAGCTAGCCAAGTCCAGTGGACAGCTTAGATTACAATTAGATGGATGGCCCAAATTGTGCCACTTCAGCCCTAACCCTAAAAGGAGGATTGGAGTAATAAATGAACAATTAATGTCCACCATCCTCTAGAAGATTCATGTTCATAGATGTGCTCGCATTGTTCTTGTTCCTCTCCTTGACTGCAAACTAGATAAGTCTTATCGTCACTGCTTCAACTCCTTGAATGGATATGGCAGGCACGTCCTTGATCTAACTTCAAGCCTGCAACCTCTTTCTCCTGCTCAATGATGATTTTGCTCCTTGATGTTGTTCTTCAACTTTGAAGTACTTGATGGTGACCATTAACGCTTGGGTTTCCATCTTTCCCTCCATCTGAGCTTTGAAAACATTTCTTCTTTGCCACTTGAGTTGGGCACATACTAGGTCTCAACACTTAGCCATTTCTTCCAAGTATTCGCTTCATCTCCCTAAGTCATCATGCTTTGGCCTCGGTGTTCATCCTGCAAAACAAGCAAGGAGAAGAGCATCAGAACACTTCATAATATAAACTCACCTTACTTACCTAATTTTCATACTTTAACTCCAAGGTCTAAGTGATCTCCAGATTTGATAGGTTTCATGATTTTTCAACATCTGTAGGTTGGGGCATATAACACCTGTGCATCATATTTCAATGTCGTAGACAAATTTCATCATCCTCAAGGGCGTATTTAAGAAATTCATTTTAAAATAATCTTTTGAATGTGTCAACTTCAACTGCATCTTCTTCAAGAAATTTATTTCACCAGTTGAGGTGTTGACAAATTTGATTTTATTCATCTCTGGCTCAAGAAGACTATCTTCACAAAGAATTTGAGCAAATTCACCTAGGCAATCAACCTCAAATTCATCAGCCAAGGCATTTTATTTCAACATCTTTTATTCTTCCTACCTTAGAAATTTTTTTAAATTTTCCCCTTATAAAATTCATCAATCTGGTGCTCATGAAAAAACTCCATCTTGAAGACCTTGGCGAAGTGTGGAAGACTTGAAAATCAATTCTTCTTTGAAGACGTCTAGTACCCAGAAGAAAATTCCCTTCAGAAAGCGTCAAATCCATGGGTCTACAAATGAAGGGGTACTTTTATTTTTTTGAATTTTAACCCTAGAAAAATATTTTTCCATCAAATTTATTCTCGTTCTTCATCTCTAGGCATATTTTCTTGCTTGGCCTTGAAAATCTTCTTCAATTTCACAAAGCTAGAGTATTTTAACTCCTGAACTGCCAATTCATCCATGCCTCAATGAATTTCATCATCCCCTATCAAGCTTAGGCATATTTCTCTAGAGGTGGAATAAATTTCAACACTTAGAAAAATTTCAAATTTCTTCTCCAAACCAAGGGCGCATTTCCTAGGTGCTACTTTCAATTTTCAATACTTAGAAAAAAAATTTTAAGTCTCCCTTCACAAGGTGGGCGCATTTTGGTGGGCCTCCTACCATTTACAAGCTTGGGTGCATATCAAGGGGTCTAGAGGAACTTTCAAACACTTAGAATATTTTCTCATCCTTATCCTCCAGCTTGGGCACATATCATTTGCTAAGGAAGAAATTTCAAACACTTAGCAACTTTTCATCATCTTGAAAGTCAAACAAGTTGGGCGCATTTTACACATTCAGGTGGATTATTTCCAATGCCCTAGATTCTTTTTATCCATTTTTACCTTGCATGGGCGCATTCAAAGGGTAGAGGAGAAAGTCAACACTTAGACTTGTCTTCACCTTACTTCAAACATGGGAGCATTTTGATAGTGGAGGAGGATTTAATTCCATACTTAGAAATTTTCACACCATTACCTTATTTCTCCTTGGGCGCATTTTGAGGGTGGAGGTGGACTTAAATCCAAACTTAGAAATTTTCATCAATAGCTGAGCAAGACAGGGCACATTTGAGGGGTCGAGGAGGATGTTTTCATGCCTTAGAAACTTTTTAATCAACCTCCTGACATGAGGGCGCATTTAGGGGTGTCTGTAGGATGTAACTAACACTTATATTTTTATTCCATCACTTGCTTGAGATGAGGGCGCATTTTGAGGGTCAAGGAGGATTTTGCAAACACTTAGAATATTTTCCATTCACCAACTGAGATGAGGGCACATTTGAGGGGTAGAGGTGGACTTAACTCCAACACTTAGGATTTTTCAACCTTCACTTCTTTCCTTGGGCGCATTTGGAGACCCCTGCAGGACTTCACACTTTAGAATTTTTTTCAATCACCAGCTTCAAGATGTTTGGGCGCATTTTGGGGGTTGAGTAGGATTTATCAATATTTGAAAACTTTTATCCTCCAGCCCATCTTATCTTGGGTGCATTTGACAGGGTGAGCAGGAACTTCTTCAGACTTAGAAAATTTCTCAGCTTGCTCACCCCTTATTTACTATATTTAGTAAGTCTTCTGATTCTCACCCTTCTGAAGCTTGGATTGATTTGGGATTTTAAGCACAGGACCTTCATGACCTAGGTGATCTGTTCACACTGTCGTCTTGAGCTGACTTGCTATTTATAGCATGTTTTTGAAGGTGTTTTACTATTTATAGTAAGTGTTCCGATTGCCTTCAAATTTTACTGGTGGATAGCTTGAAAGATACTGATCATAGTGGGATACACCAGTTTTCAAAAATTCTAGCATTTCACCCCTCATTTATAGTAAGTGTTCTTATTGCTCTATTTGTGATACTGATGTGTTGGGTAACTGTCGGAATGGACCTACTAAAAATAGTAAGTCTCTAAAAATTGATCATCTCGCTTTGCATGTCACATCACTGCATAGCTCTTGAAAAACCCATAAAGAATATCCTGAAATGCAAAGAAAATCCCTACATGCAAACCCTAAAAATAGCCTCTGAAGACGTCTCTTGAAAAGTCATGATCCTGGTTTGCATGTTATACCACTGCGAAGCTTTCGAAAAACCCACAAGGAATATTCAGACATGCGAAGAAAATTTCAACATGCAAACCCTAAAAATAGCCTTTGAAGGCCAAATACTGAAAGTCATCATCTCATTTTGCATGTTATATCACTAATTAGGTTTCAGAAAACCCAGAAATAATCTCTAGACATGCATTGAAAAACTTTGGATATAAACCCTAAAATATGCTCTTGAAGCTGAACTTGCTAAAAATAGAAAGTTGTCTATTCTAGCTCAAAATTTGCAGACAAATAGCTTGACATGTCCTAGATGCAGTGTAATAATCGAAACTTCAAAAGTGCTAGAGAATGTCCCAAATTGAACACTTACTAAAAATAGTAAGTTGTTAGAATTCGATGAAATATAGTTGGGAACCTGTTGGAAGCATACTGACTGCAACGTAAAGCTCAGATTCCAATTTACTCACTCCATTTAACTTCAAATTAACCAAAAAAGTACAAACCCTAAATCTTAGACTTAGCCAAAATTTTACATTCAAGTTCAAAGATGGGCACACCCTGGAAAGGCAGACAACAAAAAGAGACAGACAGAGAGAGAGAGAGAGAGAGAAAAAAAACCAAAGCCAAAAGACAAGAGTGGAGAAAAAATTAGGGGGTCCCCATTTAGAATGGGGTGATGTGTGAAAAGGTCACAACAAGGAGCTCAAATCAACCAAGATAGGATTGGGAAAATCAAAAATATCTCATTATTGAAATTTTGTTATATATTTACCATTTTGTGTGGTGAGGATGAAAATGTGGATGTGTCAAATTAGTAGGGAAAATTACCAAGGAGGTTATCTATAAGAGATAACTCACATGCACAAAAAATATATTTTTACTGTACTAAAATTTTTAGTACAATCTGAATGTCAATCTCGAAAAGTTGAAGCTGTGGCCTATCCAGTTCTGAAAATAGGTTGCTCTTACAAAAATGAACAAACAACAACTTACTTTTAGTGCAAGCCTTTGTTGAGGCCATCCAAACTTTCTTTAAGTCATTCATGGTTTTGAAGCTTTATGTGTCACAAAATTTGGTGCCACATTGTTTCCTAAACAACCAGACTCTTAGCTGAGAAAACTTTCTAATTCATTAAAAATTTATTTCTTTATCTTAGTTTGTAAATTTAACTTAGAGATGGTAGCATTCATTGTACCATTGTCTAATTCACCAAATACTTGGATCAAATACTTCACTTATTCAGAAATTTTGGTTTCAAAGAGGCAATATCGCATACACTTCATTATTGTTATCCCTGAAACACCCAATTTCTCATAACCTTAAAAGAGAGATAATGTATAAACTAGGATCCTAAAGTGATTGTAGCAAAGGCCTTCTAAAGACTGATGCTAATAAAGTTTCGTTCAAGCTTCTAAACATCTAGGATCTTTAAGGCGATATGACATTCTAAACTCCTGAATGCTCAGGTCTATAACTGCACCTTAAAATTTTCAAAAAGTTTTGATATTTTTAATGAGAATTGTTCTTGTAATTATTTTCTCTTTTGTAGTTACCTACATCACTGTGATTATCTGAATGTATACTTGACCCAGTTTAATGGAACCTTACCGACCGCATGTAAGTGAGAGTAAATTAAGTGGATTTTGTACAACCAGTTCATGTGTACTTTGCATGTGCTTGGCCTTTTCAATTCAGTCCACATCAATCAGTTATGTCTTATTTAGCTTGCAAACTTATTTGAAAGACATAGGGTATTCACCATACATTTCCCTTGACAAAGCAAACATGTGATTTCATTTATTTTTACTATATATCTCAGAAGTGAAATTGCTATTACATAATGATGCATTGTGAAAATAGTATATACATAAAAATGCAAAGAAAATGTTTGAAATTTAACATACAACCTACTGTTTTGTGCTGAAAGGAATCAAGATTATCTGGGATAAGAAATAAAAATAAAATTTTGATTATTGTACTTAAAAATAAATAGGATATGAAAAGTATGGACAATGATGGTGTTGAAATTGAAAACCCTAATTTTGATGACATTATTGCTTTATGTCATTAGAGATAAAGAGCACATACAATTTAATGTACATAGAAATTGAAGATTTAAAACCAATAAACTAAAAATGTAAACACTATAAGATTATTCCTTAAACAATAATTTAGATACTCACTTACAAAAAAGGGTGAAGCATTTTTTATTCAAACTCTGTTTTATTTGATAGACATAACAGTAAAAGAATATTTACAAGTACAAGAATATATACATTGTTTCATAAAAAATAAGGAATGTATTCCTAGTTGTTCATATCATTGCACATCTCATTGATTTTAGAAAGCAAGAAATTGCTCTCTACAGTAAAATCTATCTTATCATCTTTAATGATTGTTGCTTTCTTTAATGATTGTTGCTTTCAAGCACTCTTCATTATTGTATATCTCATTTTTGCATGACAGTGTGAATAAGAATTGTGTAAGGAGAACACTTCTTATTACATCTTCAGTACTTGTTTCTGCCTCATGATTGGATTGTAGTGTATATAGTTCTTGTGTAAACATACCCATGACTTATTTTTCTATCTCATCAAATGCAACTGCCCATATTATATCTGTGTGATTCTCCAGTATGACTTGAAGTATGTACCTATAATTGCAATTTGCAAATTTTGCTGCACACTTTGAGCAATACCATTTATCTTCTTCATTTTGAATAATCCTTTTCTTACATTGTTTTCCATGTGATTGAAGTGGACAAGTTGGATAATAGAAAAGGTTAGATTTGATGAATAGTATTGTTGTCTTTGCAATGAATTGGATGGGTTGTATTATTTTTGCTGATTATTTTAAATGTTTCTAATTTTCATTCATATGATAATAGGAGGCATATTATCAAGCTTTGTGGAGGAAGGTACAATATTAGCTCCATTCTACGCATACCAAGTTTTAAGTTGTTTTGCTTCTTCTATATTAGGGTCTATGGATATGTGTGTAGTTATTAATGTGCTTATTACCTTTCCATTATAGTCAGAAACAAACCCATTTTTAGTAGCTAGAACAATGGTTTGTTCTGATTGGTACGTGTGTTGAAGTTTTGTGCCTTCTTTCTGAGTTATTGGTCCCCATAAAGTTACATATATAGTTGATGCAGACATATCTAATATCTTGATGCTTTGCCTCAAAACCTCTGTACCATCCCTCCTCCTTATTGTAGAGCCTGGATCTATGCAAACAATAATTCCAATAACATCAACAACTGAATTATTACTCTTATTAACAATTTCCTTGATAGGTGTGAAAGAGAATTGATGTTTTGGAATAGAGAAGTTGTCTTCACAGAGTGTCACCTTTGATTCAACCATTAAGGTGATTTCTATTTCACTATTTAGCTTGTTGTAAAGCTTATTAGCAGATTTAATGGTCCCACTAGATAATGAATATATAGATCCAATATTAATGTTTGCATAATGAATATCTACAGCTTCATTGAAGAAAGTGACACATGTTTCTATGTGTTCACTATCTATAATATCAAAGTTGAAAACTTGTCCACTTCCCTTTTGATTGGTGTAACGAAGGATTTATTTTTTCATAGTTACACAACCTTTGATAGTCTACCTTGTTTGAAAAGGGTTCAAACTTTTGATAGGACTAATGCTAATAGATACATCCTTCCTAGATTTAGATGGGTCTATGCCAAACAACATTCTTTTAGAGTTTTGAGTTGTTGGTGATACAGGATAATCAAATGTATCTATAGCATCATTTTTTAGATGTTCCTCTTGCTCTAGAAATAGGAAGACAAGTTCACCAATGATGGCATGATCCGTACATGCAAGCTCTAGTTGTGAAATGGCAATCCACCTACGTAATTGTAAGTAAAAATATAATTAGTAATATATTGTAGAAGTTGGAAAGTTAATTATAAGGTATAGAAATAGTATTGAACCTACATACTAACCTTGAACTACAAATGATGGGACAATTATATTTTGTTAGTTGAATTATAGATCCCTCATGAATTTGCTTGGAATTTATATAGTGGTTGTACTTTTTTGGCAATGATGCTTTTTGTTTATGCTCTCCATCAGAAAGGTTAATTCTATATCGATTGTTTCTCTCAGGACCACGAACAAAGTTTGAGGTAGCTAATACTTGGAGACAAGGATCCAAGCCTAGATTTACATCATTCATAAGCTTGATTGCATTTGTAGTCAATAATGAAGGCATAGTTACAATACTCTATAAAACTATATTGGATTAGAAGTATATAGTGGTTAACAATTGGAACTATATTTCATTAATTTTATAAAATAGCAAGGAATGTATGGAAAAATGAAATTCAAACTACATTATTTATTTAATCAAGTATTTGTATGCTTTAGAAAAATACCTGAATGTTTTCTTCTAGAGAGTTGTGTGACAACTATGAAGTTCGTTTGGAATAGAAGCAAACAAAAGGTTTCTTGAAAGGTACCTGAAAATAATCGCAAATTAAATTAACACCTTGGTTGCACAATAAGTTTTTTTGCATACAGAGGCATTGAGATTGAAGAAAATTGGGATAAATTATGTTGAGATCAAGCAAGCTTTAGAATTTTTTAGGCAATATGTCATTGCCCTTCCAATTTCATGATTGCAATCTATCACTGAGATGTTTTTCCCCTGGCAACACTCTAAGTAAATAATAGTATGTTCAGTTTATGGTTGGTCTCACTGATTAAGGTTCAGATAAATGCTACTTCTATTTAGTTTGATTTGACAACTTCTTGTTAAAAAGAATTTATTTTTTCACAATTTGTTATGTACAACATTATAAATTTATTTATATTAAGAATCTCAAACTGTTTAAACTAGGTGGTATTGAATTTAACATGTTGTTCCAATAGAAAAAATTTTAACATCAGAGCTTTGTGCTCCTTTAATTGCAACACTCCCCTTGAAGGTACTATTTTAGCCAATTTTTGTACTTCTGTTGGTTGCATGTACTAAAATCTATTGCATTCTATTTCAATCATATGCTAAACTTGTACACAATATACAACTACATTTGAAGCACATGTTACAAACTTTTCGGATGTGTACAAAATATTTGCAAGTACCAAATTTGTGTCAAAAGATATAAGGTTCTATTTATTTCTGGTAAAAAGAAACTGCATATATAATTCCCAAGTTTCTGTGGAAGCCCAATTCTATGTAATAAACTTCCCCATCACAAGAATTTTGTAAAAAAGACACTGCCAAAGTATAATCTGGCAAAAGCACAATCATGATATTCATTGAAAGTGTAAGATAAGCACTTGCATACGCTTTGCTTTTGTTGCTTCCCCTTCAGTCTCCAGAACTGTTTGCTTAGGCCTGCATTCAACCAAATAATAGGTTAGAAAATATTCCATTCTACCTCAAAAAGGACCACAAAATTACAATATTTTGTTCCCATCATAAACAACCTTAGAATTATAATAATAAATAAGTGAGACAATGATGAATTATAATAAACTATGTGAATATCACAAGCACCAAAACATAAAAACTCTTCCACTTAACTTGCAACCAGTATTCTCTTAATCACAAGTAGGAGTAAAAGATGCAACTATGAAATTGGTTTTTTTGTACATTGATTTTAAATTTTAAGGAAATGCCAATGTGCTGAATCAAAAGGATAAGCTCTTGAACGTGAAATTTTTCTATTGTCCATTCATTAAAAAGAACACTAAATAGATAACAGATTCAATTCCACATAAGAATCTTGACTCCATACAAGAAAAACCACAGAGAAAGTAAATCCAATATGTATGATCATCTTGCCTGAATTTTTTTAATCGCTCTGAGAAAGCTAGAGCACCAGTCTCACTACTACCAATTTCATTTTTACAAATTGGATGTAGTCCTTCTTGAGGTAAATCCTTTGCTCTTTTTACAGACTCTGTTGACTGGTTCTAGGGTCTCTTTTTTGGTTTCCTATATGTGATTCAGTACTTTAACCATTTCTAGAGAAATGTCATTTTGAGAACATCAATACAAAAAAATGCATTTTATTTTTTCATTAATGTTATTTAGAATGGATGAAGGAAAAAATTATGTTTACAAATACACAATTCAAATTCTCAAAAGCAATATGGAAATTGTTATGATAAAAAATGCAAGTCCTCAAGTCCAAAGAAAGAGTACATAATGTTGTAAAAATATGTTGTTCCCAGATTACACCACAAGATTGCTAATTTAAGAACAGGAAATAAACCCAAACCCACAAATTGTATTTTTCTAAAAAAATAAGGTTTCATTAATAGGACATTTTATGTTTAAGAACAAAAAATAAGACAACAAAAACACCCTACTAATGCTTCTACATAAACATATAACCAAGCATTTAGATTTTGGGAAAAACAACAAAGCATGAAAATGAGATTATAAAGTGATAAGGCTATGACAATGAAATCCATGTACATATTCCTTTCCCAGCCAAGAATGAAATGAGGTTTTGACTATCATTAAGCAACTGCATATACAATTCCCAAGTTTTTGTGGAAGCTCAATTCTACATATGAAACTTCTCCATCACAAGGCTTTTGTGAAAAAGACACTGCCAAAGTATAATCTGGCAAAAGCATAATCATGATATTCATTGAAAGGGTAAGATAAGCACATGCATATGCTTTGCTTTTGTTGCTTCCCCTTCAGTCTCCAAAATTATTTTCTTAGGCCTGCATTCAACCAAATAATAGGTTAGAAAATATTCCATTCTACCTCAAAAAGGACCACAAAATTACAAAATTTTGTTCCCATCATAAACAACCTTAGAATTATAATGATAAATAAGTGAGACAATGATGAATTATAATAAACTATGTGAATATCACAAGCATCAAAACATAAAAACTCTTGCACTTAACTTGCAACCAGCATTCTCTTAATCACAAGTAGAAGTAAAAGATGCAACTATGAAATTGGTTTTTTTGTAGATTGATTTTAAATTTTAAGGAAATGCCAATGTGTTGAATCAAAAGGACAAGCTCTTGAATGTGAAATTTTTTTATTGTCCATTCATTAAAAAGAACACTAAATAGATAAAAAATTCAATCCCACATAAGAAGCTTGACTCCAGACAAGAAAAACCACAAAGAAAGTAAATCCAATATGTATGATCATCTTGCCTGAATTTTTCTAACCGCTCTGAGAAAGCTAGAGTAGCAGTCTCACTACTACCAATTTCATTTTTAAAAATTGGATGTAGTCCTTCTCGAGGTAAATCCTTTGCTCTTTTTACAGACTTTGTTGACTAGTCCCAGGGTCTCTTTTTTGGTTTCTTATATGTGATTCAGTACTTTAAGCATTTATAGATGCAAGTGAGAGACAATATAAAATTGTTACTTATATGAAAAGAAAAATGGCTACAAATATTTAAATAATATGTTTGCAGAATCTCAAATGTTAATTCATATATATCTCTAGTCCTTTTTGTTTAGGCAACATAGAATGGGAAAACCCTAGAATGAGGTAACCCCATTTCAACTGTCCACCCATATTGAGGATGATTTGTGACTGATATTTCTACATTTTTTTTCTTTTAAGCCACAAGATGAAGCCATTAAGGAAGGCCTTCATTGGAAGTGTACAAAATAAATAGTAGACTCCTTTGTTTTGTGAATGCACACTCAGATTAACTCACTACATATGTATAGAAACAATGCTTCATTCAAGATTAAACAGAATGAAGCCAAGAACGAAATCCTTGTTTGAGAAAGTATAAAATGATAAAAGAACTTATTTTCTCTATAGTCCTCTATTTTGTGAATGAACACAGTAACAAGCTACATATGTAAAACAAGGTAAAAAGAATTCCATAGTGGGAAATAGAGGATTTTTTGTGCCAACAAGAACATTGCAAATGGAAAGAGGCGGGAAGAGTAAAGTTAGCGACACAAAGTTTGGATATAAAACTTTTGCGCATATGAAAGGGGATAAACTTGTGAAATTTGTAATATCATTTTGCAAATCCAGCGCTAAGGAGGAAAGATTCGGGTGAGGAATATAGAACAACTGAAGGTCGTGTGTAAGATTACCAATTGCAGAACCCCTCTCTTGGTTTACAACAAGGAAAAGTTAAAGTCATGTATTGGCATAAAGGAGAAAGAAAATAAAGACAAATTACTACTTAAGGGAGGCACATATGACAAAAATGACAAGAATGACAAGTAGAGAAACCCATTTCCATTTCAGGTATGGGTGGATTAGCTATTTTGAGTTAATGGAGCCCATGCAAGAAAATTCCTCTATTCACTGCCTCTATTACTACTTTTATTTACAAACATATAAAAGTGAGATTCGATATAATGAAGGAGGTTAGAGGGTAGCAATAGATGCAGTGAATGGAGCCCGTGCAAGAATGACAAAAAAAAGACTAAAGAGGCATACTGTCAATCAAAAATTAAGGAAAGAGAATTCACTAACGTCTCTCAAGCAGACAACCTTAATGTGCTTTCCTTCTCTATTAATGCCTACAACTGTCTTCCAATCGTCCCTAATTTGCTTGCAGAGGGAAAAACTCCTCCAGTTGTTTCAATCCATTCACATAAACTAAAGATTGTAAAGAGCACAATGGAATGAAAGCTTTTAAAGAGAAAAATGGTGGTGAGGTTAGCACAATGCCAGTGCTTTAACTGCAGTATTTTTTTCATGGATATCAACAGAGCACAATGGCAGTGATGTTAACAAGGCGTGTGAAGTGCAGTTGTGAAATGCAGTCTTGAGGCGTCGAGTCGTGTGAATTCTCCAGTAATTTTTTCAGTGATGTGTGAGACAATTCTAGTGCCCTGAGACATTTCTCTCAGGCATGAGACAATTTCGGTGGGCAAAGCCCACAATAAATAGCCTATCGGCTAAAAATAGAATATTTCTTCAATATTTAAAAAAAATTAAAAAAAATGTAAATAATATAATATACTATATATTATATATTAAAATATATAATGTAGATAATATAATATATTATGTATAAAAATATATAGTAGTATTATTAATATTATATATTATATAATGTAGATATTTAAAAAAAATGAAAATTAAGAATCTTAAAAATAGAATATTTCTTTAATATTCTTTTTAAAAAATTAAAATGTAGATAATATAATATTTTATATATTAAACTATATAGTAATATTATTAATATTATATAATGTAGATATTAATATATAATGTATATAATATAATAAAAATTAAATTATTTATTAAAAAAATATTTATATAGTTATATAAATATATAATAGTTATATAGTTATATAAATATATAATAGTTATATATAGGAAAAATCTATTATATAATGTAGATATTAAAAATATTAAATGTAAAATCTTAAAACAAAAATATATTTGTTACAATTTATTAGATAGTAATATACTACATATTATATACTAGCAATCCCACCTTGGTATGCAATGGGTACAACGAAGAGGTGTGTAAGGTCCATTAGAGAAAACTTAGGTCTATTGTTTAGAGGGAGGGAGATATGGACTATTTAGATATGAATAAAGATAGAAAGTGATGAAATAGAATCAAATCCTCTAATATAAACTCCCAAACAACATAAGATGCACTAAGAAATTGTTTGTGACAACAACAAAAATCTACAAGAAGTATTCATCCTTGTTCATTCTAAATCTCTTGGAAATTCGAGAATTACATAGAATAACTGAAATTTAATGAAATTTAATGATTGTGCAGCCATATAGGTTGATGAAAAGCACTAAAAATCTTATTACAATCTAATATACAATTGAAATATGAAATCAAAAATCAGATTCAAATTGTTCTCCCTCAAAATTTCTTCTTGCACCAATTTCTAGCTCCTTCAACCTACAAAATTCATCTAGAAACCTCTGCTGCAATAAACCATGATTTCCCAAAATAAACCATGATTTACCAAACTTTTTGCTGCTGCAAAAACATCCTAAAACCTGCAATAAACCTTCAATAACAATATCCACAACCCTCATAAGAAGGAACTACACCTATAACAACAACCTTCAAATTCTAGCCAAGAATGGCTACCAAAACATAGCCCAAATTGCATGTAATCTTCAAAAACAAGCTCCCAAAGCTTCTCCAAAAAAAAGCCACAACCAAGTTGGGAAGAAACCTCCAAAAATCAATGCCAAAAAACTTCCATAATATTAAAAATTATTTTCTCAACCCACTTCCACCAAAATTGCCAAAATAGGAGTCCATTCCTAGATTTTAGGGTAGTTTCCATTGTAACTTTTGCCAACTCACCTTGAGCACCCACTTTTGCATACATAATTTTAAGAAATTTTTAAATGCATCATTAAAACTTATAACTCCCTCCAAAACCATGCCCAAGTCCATTTTTACTAATTTTGAAATTGACAAATTCTAAAATTTCCCTCCTAAATTATCTCCACTCCCAAAATTTGCAACAAAATAATAAGGGAAATTATTTAATATTTATTTTAGTTTATCCTTGCAAATTAACCTATTAAATAAATCACCTACCAAACCTTAGGAAAATAAAATAAAATGCCCTCTTTTTTTATTGATGAGGATTTCCCTTCACTGGAGCTCCTACATCAGACACCCAAGATAATTTGAAATGTTTCATGAGTTGAACTCATAAACATTTATAGATTATGTGTTGGTTATTTATCCACCTTTCTTCCTTATCCACCTATTTCTTCTTCTCTTCCTTGCTATACCATGGTTCATCTTTTCATCTCACTTGATCATTCTCAACATCAACACACAAATCAGCATTAACTAATTCATGAAAATCAATGAATTATATCTGCACATCTTTCTCACCTATTTCTCCTTCACCCTCTTCTTCTTCTATGTCAAAAAAAATCATCATACCTTGTTTTATTTCAGATTGTAACATGTTATTGCTCCACCTTACCATCTCTCTTTCTTCACTTATTTTTACCATTTCACCCTCACAAAAAATAGCTTCATTAGCAACATGGACAAATTTGATAAATCAACAATTACCCCTGTTTTCTTCCCCTTGCTCACTGTTGCCACTTTTTCTCCTTCAAAGAGGCATGTATCAGCTGTAACCTCTTTCTTTTCATTATATTCTTCTATAATTTCTCCCTGAAATAACTTTTCTAATTTTCCTATCTCCTCTTTCAACAGGAGACTATCTTCTTCTTCTTCATTCCCTTTGTCAAATCTAGGACTATCGAAATCCATTCCCTGAATTGCTACAACTTCATCTACCTCTTTTGCATGTAATTTTTTACTAACATAATTAAATGATACCTGTTTTTCTGCTACAGTATCCTTATTTTCACCATTTTCCTTGTTCATGCTAAATCCTACAAATAAAACATTTTCAGATAACACAAAATATTTAAAATTACCATTAAATTTATGATCTAGAGTGACCATTTTTTCTTTTTTCTTTCTCCATCCTTCCTTTATGCTTCTTTTATTTTCGATGTCCTCTTTCAACAAAACATTCTTCTTCTCATATCTCTCCTCGTATTCCCACTTTCTCCTTAATCATATTTTCCAATACAACTACTTCAGCCTAGAGCTTTTCAAACTCTTCACAATACTTCATATTTTCTACTTATTCCCAAGAATGTTCCCAAAAAAAATTATTATGGGCCTCCTTATGACCCATCCCATCCTCTCTAGTATAGACTACCTCATGTCTGGTGATCTGTCTACACACAAATCACACACACACCAGAAGTCCTGGTGCAAACTGCCTCACATTCGGTGCTTTGCTTGCACAGTCAGAAACTCCTACTCTGATACCACTAATGAAATAGCATCCAACCCTCTAACATAAACTCCAAAACAACATAATATGCAATAAGAAATTTTTTGTAACAACATAATATGCAATAAGAAATTGTTTGTAACACCAACAAAAATCTGCAAGAAGTATTCATCCTTGTTCATTCTAAATCTCTTGGAAATTCAAGAATTACATAACATAGCTGAAATTTAATGATTGTGTAGCCATATGGGCTGATGAAAAGCACTACAAATCTAATTACAATCTGATATACAATTGAAATATGAAAGCAAAAATCAGATTCAAATTATTCTCTCTCAAAATTTCTTCTTGCACCAATTTCTAGCTCCTTCAACCTACAAAATTCATCTGTAAACCTTTGTTGCAATAAACTATGATTTACCAAACTTTTTTTTGTTGCAAAAACATCCTAAAACTTGCAATAAACCTTCAATAACAATATCCACAAACCTCACAAGAAGGAACTACACTTGTAACAACCTTCAAATTCTAGCCAAGAATGGTAGTGATGAAACAATTTATATTATATACAATATTATATATAATGTTAAATATAATTATAGTATATATAATTCAATGTGTATTATTTTAAAATGTATAGTATTATATTTATATCTAATAATTTCTATTAAATATATAATATAGAATTATAAATATAATTATAATATTAATTTAAAAATAAATTATTATAAAAAACATCTATATAACTATAATATTTTTGGGTAAGCATTTATAGTTGGAAGGATTCATAACCCATTAAATAAAATTTGGTAAATGTTACTTGTGGTATTTCTTAGTGAATGCTATAGGAAATATTATATTGAATTTGTTAATTATACATCAATGTTATAATAGGAATGAATAAATTTTAAATGAAAAATAACAAAAATAATTATATATTTGTTTTTATTTTACTTCATGTAATTGTGTCATTTCTGACCAAAGGTAAATGAGAAATATTTAGACAAGAGTAAAAAATGTTGCAAAATTACTTATAATTAGTCCATGTTATTTAATAGTATACATATAATAATATAAATTATTGTTACTTACATACAAATATGAGAAATATTTAAACATTTTTCACATACCACAAGGACAGTGGGGAGACTAGACCTCATAACCTCTTGCCTACAACATGATGCTTTAGCTAATCGAGCTAGGCCCATCACCCCATAAACAAATAATTATTAATAATTATACACACACATATATATGTATATATATAGAGTATTATAATTGTTTATAATATATTCGTATATAATATATATAATAGTTTTATCTATTACCACGCAACATCATATACTATTTTATAATTAGTAATAATTTATATTATTATTTATATGGTATAGATAACATACATAGATTGATATATAATTATTATGATAAAATATATGCATATTATATATTATATTATATGTACATTTAATACAAATAATATTATGTATAAAAATGTATAATTTATAATGTTTTTGATTAGAGGTAAAGCAAGTTTTGAAGGGGCCCTGAAACCCTCTACAAAAAAGGAAAGTTGTTTCAAAAGATAACCAAACAGATCAACCAACAGCTAACACGCAACAAAACATCAACAAGACAGCTGCCAAAAAGGAGGAACAAAAATAAAAAAATTACATATTCTTTATAATATTAGCAGCTTCCATGTCACTCTCAATTATCTTCTGATGCACATCCATAACTTCATAAATCTCTTTGACAGGGACCCCATCTTGCATCTTAATCTTGTTGTGAGTTCTAGCACTGGGCCTCAAAACATTTACCTCTTTAATCAAAACATCATGTGACCCAGCAACCTTATCAACCAAAGCTTCCTCCACCACTTGCCTTTCTCTAGCAACTTCCTTATCACCAAGAGCTCCCTCCATCCATTTCTTAGACTTCTCATTGAGAATAGTAAGGCCCTTAGCTTCATTCCTCATAGCAAATTTAGTCACCTCAAGAAATTTATCCAACTTCATGTTAACCTATTCCATCTGCTCTTCCAAGTTTACAATTCTTTGTTCAAAAATCTACTCCAGCTTAAGCATCTCCTCAGCAACAATCTTTAAAGCATCAAATAGTTGGTCAACTTGAATCTATAGAGAAGACTGCGAAGATTCCCCAGCTTTTCTCATAGCCCCCCAACCCCTCACATTGGTCATATTAAACTCATGAAAAGTCCATTTGAACAATCTAAATAGGGAAATAGTACCCTCCTTTTCCAAACCCAAACATTATGCAAATGCTCCCTATTAAAATTCAACACATAGTAGATTTATAATTTATAATGTTTATATAATAATAAATATAATTTAAATATTTAGATAATAAATATAAATAGATACTAAATATATTGTAGATTTAATATTTTAATTAATATTAGATGAAAAATATATTAATTATATACTAATTAATATATATATATATATATTATATTATATAGAAATATAAATTCTACATATATAAAATAAAAATTAATATAAAACATATAAAAAATATTATATTTAATTATAAATTACTATAATAATTAACCTTATACAAAACATAATATATAGTTCTAGTTTTAGGGCTTAAATATGATATAATTTTATTATATGATATATATATTATATATATACATAAATATATATATAGATACATATAGATATAGATATATATGTATGTATATGTATATGTATATGTATGTATATATATATGTGTGTGTGTGTATGAATGTATGTATGTATGTATGTATATATAATCCTATTATATATCATACTATTGATAGTGTATAATATATATATATAATTTATCTATAGTATTAATTATAATGTATATATAAAATAATATCTTTGCATATATATAAAAGAATAAATACATTTACTATATATTATTAATATAATAATATGATATATATTATAATATAACAATATATATTAATATATTAAAATATTATTATATCATACTATTAATAGTTAATGATATAATATGATTATTAATAACCTCCAAACCAGAAAATGCTTTCATGTCATTAGTTTCAAGTTTTAGATTTTTCTCCCCATCAACATTTATCAATTTTGAGATAGTTTGATCTTTAACATAATCAAATCCTTATGTATCAAGAAACTGGTAAAAACTAATTAATTTTTTTGAAACGGCCTTCCAAAAGTTAACCCAAAATGTCTACAAATATATTGTAAATTGCATCATTTGATGACTCCTGAAAAGTTTTGTTAATTCCTAGCAAAAAAAATTAACCATGAATGACACAGTTCACCTAAATTATGGCATACGCATCTTCCTGATGGATCAGATCATTTCCATACTTGAGGAAAAGAGAAAACTTCAATAAAAAACTGTTGACCCATGAATAACAACATTCAGTTATACTAGATAGATTATTTATTAAGGAGAATATTTGGTACTTAATTCAATTTAGGTGGATCTTAGCTAGCAGGGGATGATGTGATACATTTTTTTTGATCCCTGAATTTACTATCCAGCCACAAATTCACTGACTTGTACTTCCACTACCAGACTTAAGATGTACAGATCCTCAAGCAATCAAATGCAACAAGAATTTAAAAGGTAGTAGATTAGATGAGATTATATCAAAGAACATACAACATAAGAAATAAATCCATGAATCTATTTCTTAGAAGATATCATAATCATCAAGAACTGATCAAACATCATATATTTCAAGAAGCCTCCTAAATTAAAGCCATGAAATCAACTTTCCCTCAATTCATAAACAAAAGTGAAATCCATAAAAGTATAGAATTGTATTTCAAATTTTTCAAAGGAGAGTCTCATATCAAAAAAAATCCATATAAAACAGAGTAAACACAATCAAGACAAATTATACTAATTGAAATAGCAATCTACATTTTCTTAGCAAGTAAACCCCAAAACTAGCTCCCAACAAAAACACATTTCCATCAATTTTGGACATCAAGTCTTAAAACTTTAGCATATTTTGTTAGAAATCTGAAATAGATTGAATAACCCAAGAAAAATTTTAAGAGAAAATCAAAACTACATAATTTGGAAAAGCATAAAGAATGCACACCAGAACTCCGAGAGATTATGCAATGTCAATATGACATAATGCATTAAGAGCTTCCAAGATTGCTTGATGCAAAGTACATATGGAGCCTCGCTGATATAGGCCTGGAGTGAGATAGGATTAGACAAGATCATGACAAGTGTCTTAATCCTATCACATGAGATAACTAAGTCATAACAACCTAGGACACACACATTAAATTCTCAATGCAAATATTAAATGCATGAGAGAATTATTAAATGCCTAGATAACTAAAAGTAAATAATGAGACATGGCTCCATTATAACTAACGCTTAGAAATGATAACTAAGAAACTTAACTCCTAAGTAAACTTATAATAAATAGGTACTCACTAATAACTAGTTAGTAAATAACCCCATTCACACCAACACATTTAACAATTAGGGGAAGAGATTTTACGAACTCCTAACAAAAAATTTGCTTCAACCTGAGTGACACTATTCACCTAGATTATGCAAGATGGTGCAGGGGCACCATGTTGAAACTTGTAAATATGAGCAATTTTGGTCTTTGATAGGATTTAGGTGTGCTTGAGTATTTTTTCAATACAATAAGGTCATAATAGACCATATAATATGTATTGAGTTTTGTTTGGTCGGTTTAGAGTACTTATAGTCATATTTTGCAATTTTGTCAAAATTGTCATATCTAAAAGTTGCAAAAATGCAACATTGGCGAAGATCAACGATCACATAACCCAAAATTCAGTTTTGTTGGTTGTGGTTATTTTTTTTTAGGAGGGAAAAGGTTTAAATATTTTTGAAGACTCAATGTAAGGGGTTGTTGAGGTTTTGGTTGAAGCAATCAATAAGAAATCTCTCTTTTTCTGTTATTTTTCTGGTAAAACACTATTGCAGACTATTGTACAGGTCCATACAGTGTGGTATTTATCTAAAATATTTTTAAATTAATGGAGGCCTGAGTTAACTTGAATTTGAACCTGGTTTGATTGGTTTTTGTTAAGTTTGAAGGCTTTTATTGTGATTTCATTCTCAACGGGTCTGTAACCTAGTTTTAAGGGTTTGTAAGAATTTGAAAATGGATTAACACCCATTCCACCATTAGATTTTGTTGTAACTTGGTGGAATGGGTGATCTAGGGTAGGTTTATGTTTCTATGAGGTTTCAAGAGCAGGGGAGGCTGTTTGAGGGCTTTGGCATGATGCCCTAGTTGTCAAATTTATGTGTTTCTAGTGAAAATTGGTGGTTAAGGGTTGGTAATTGTGGAAAACTCTTGGGGCAGAAAATTTTGAAGGTTTCTTAAGGATAGGAAGACCTATTGGAGCATTTTTGATGCATTGATAAGGTGTAAAGAAGTTGGGAAGGTGGATTTTCAATAAACCCCCTTCAAACTATGAAAAATGAGGGTTTTGTAACTTGGTGACTTGGTGGGCATCTCTCCTGTTGAAAGTTGGTATTTTGGCCTATTTGAGACCTATGGAGAAGGCTTGAGTTGATTTTTGTAATTGGGAGAGTGATTGGATAGGTGTTGCTTTGAAAAAGAGGGCGAATTGGGGCTCTGTCCAGCATAGCAGTCCATTTTTGGATGTTGTGTTCCAAAAACAAGTATAGGCACAAATTGGATATGTTGAAATAGAGGAAAATGGGTATCTAGGATGTTGGTTGAGATCCCGAAAGAACAAAAAGATTCATATATATACTAATAGAAAAAAAAAATTGTAGGAAACTTCACGACTGCAAAATAAAGACAAAAGGCACATGAATGAAAACTACGAAAATAATATACACTTCCAGACACCTGCAACATTAAGTAAAAATTAAAAGAATATGCTAAGAATTCCCTTGAGAACATGAATACTAGGAAGAAGGAAAGTTGATAAACAATCTTACTAGAGCCACAAACAACCATTCTGCCAAAAAACTACCCTTAGATTTGTATTAGGCCAAGAGTAGAGTTATCTTCCAAAAGTTTTCCGGTTCAAGGAGAAAATTCATTAAATACATTATACAACATCACTACTTAGAAGGAAATTCAAGCAACTAATAAAAGCAACCATATTCTTTGGTTATGGCTCACAATACAACAGAAGCATTACTCTACCATTACCTATGTATAATTATTAAAGGAAAGGGTGTTGTCCTTGTAGAGATTAATAATGTTGTTAACATAATCCATGATCTTCAAGTGGATTTTTCTCTTACCCAAAATGGGAAATCTCCCCAAAATCGTCTAAAGAGAATATGGTGTCAAAGATAATTAAAGGGTACTCCAATGAGCGGAAATTGATGATTCCAAATTAATACCTCAGCCAAGTTTAGCAGATAGTTGGGAATAGTTGGCAGAGATTTGTCTATGTTCAAACCGTCAAAATAAACCTCAATTTGAGGCAAATATATCCCCACTCTACTCTAAATCATTCCAACTATCAAAAGAAAATAATAAGCAAACATGGTTGGATAATAAAATTAGAGCTTGAAAAGGAGATAAAACAAGTTAATGAAACACCTACCGATTATGTCATTCCATAGAGAAAAAGATTGGGAATATCTAAGGTCATCTTCCTCGACCTTACAGGGAAGGGAAGAGGATCTAAAAAATACCACAAATTTATTGAGAGAGGGAATGATGACAGAGAAGCACCATTTTTGCTCTAGTCGCTTCAGTCTATATGTTGGATATATATTCTCGAAAGGTAAGGAGATGATAGTGAATTGATAGTTAAAGCGGTAAAAATAATATAACGTTTCTTGATGATGATTTCATCGTCCAACATTTCAACTTGTCAATTCACTAACATGCATTGAATTTGTGCTACCCACCGACTACCATGATGAATAGAAGAGATTGATCTAATCATCTTACACTCCTCCATCGTTATATGCCATTGATTGTGAAAATCAACTTAGTTCATTTCATAGAGGGAACACCTTCGACGTAATTAAAATGTAGATAATATACTAGTATAATATATTAAAATATATAATTTATAATATACTGTATATTAAAATATAGAATAATATTATTAATATTATATATTATATAATGTGGATATCAAAAATATTAAAGTAAAATCTTAAAACAAAAATATGTTTGTTATAATATAGTAAATTAGATAGTAATATACTACATATATATTAAAATATATAATGTAGATAATATAATATATTATATATTAAAATATAGTTATATTATTAAATATTATATATTATATAATGTAGATATTAACAAAAAATTCTAAAATTAAGGAATCTTAAAAAATAGAATATTTCTTCAATATTCTTTTTTAAAAACCAAAATGTAGATAATATAATATACTACATATTATATATTAAAATATATAATAATATTGTTAATATTATATATTATATAATGTGGATTTTGAGAAAAAAAATGGAAAATTAAGGAATCTTAAAAATGGAATATTTCTTCAATATTCTTTAAAAAAAATATAAATATAGATAATATAATATATTATATATTAAAATATATAGTAATATTAATAATATTATATATTATATAATATAAATATTATATTGTAAATCCACTCATTGAAAAATGGTAAACGCAGAGGCATGATGGTAAAATTGGATTTAAGTAAAGCCTACGATCATGTCCAATGGAGATATTTGATGAAAATAATGGAAAAATTGGGCTTCTCGAACAAATGGCGGAATTGGGTTTTCAAATGCATCTCAAATGTCAGATACTCGATCTTAATAAATGGTGCCCCACGTGAGTTCTTTCAAGGGGCCAGGGGAATCAAGCAGGGCCACCCGTTGCCCCCATTTCTCTTTGTACTATTAGCAGACTCCTTCAGCAAAGCTATTTCAAAACTGCATTCGCAACATAGGTGGAAAGGTATCATTGTGGCATCGTCCATTAGCTCTTTTCCGATGAAACCCTGATGTATGGTGAAGCTTCGGTGGATGAAGCAAAAATTATGAAAGGTGTAGTGGAAAAAATGGAATTGGAGGCTAGCCAGCAGATTAACCGGGAGAAGTCTTTCATTTTTTTCTTTAATGTGCCGAGAAGCACCAAACGAAGAATCAAAGCCATCTTAGGCTTCAATGAAGGAAAATTGCCTTCTAAGTACCTTGGTGTTCCTCACTTCGAAGGTCAAATTAAACAGCAGCTTTGGGATGAAACATACAAGAAATGTAAGGATGCCTCAGGAAGCTGGCGTGGGAGGTGGTTAACCTTGGCTAGTAGAATCACCATGCTAAAAGTTGTGATAGCAGCAATCCCAATCTATCTTTTAGCATGCTTGGAACTTCCCAGAAAGTTGGAAAAAAGGCTCACAACAATCCAAAGGAACTTTTTATGGGACGGGGCCAACGAAAAATCACAAACTTCTGCTCTTGAAATGGGAAACTATGAAATTATCTAAAAGCAACGGGGGCGCTAGGGTGAAGGACTTGTGTCTCCAAAATAGCGCATTGGGGGCCAAACTAGTATGGAAATTTTCAAAAAATCGGAAGCGATGTGGTGTAAACTTCTAAGGGAAAAGTACCTAGATAGTTAGAATCAAGAGCATATTCTAACAATTGCTAATCCAAGGCAAGGCTCTTCAATTTTGAATTTTGTGCTCAAATGTAGATAGGTAATAACTGACCATTTGACTTGGGTTGTAAAAGATGGAAGTCGGACATCCTTTTGGAGTGACTCCTAGAATGGGTTCAATTCATTGGACAAGAACCCAAACTTCGTAGCGACCATTCAACCCACGTTGGAGGCATATGGTGAAAAGTTGAATTCTTATTTATCCTTATTGTGGAAGGAGAGGCGGATTGAATACAGGTGGAGGGATTTTGACATGGTGGAGGCCAACATAAGATCAAAGCTCTTGGAAACTCTTGAAAAAAGGAAAATTCTATTCACAGGGGAGGCAGATGAAATTAAATGGTGTGCAGCTAAGTTGGGAGAATATTTTGCTAAAATGGGATATGTGGTGCTCAAGTTTGAAATTCAAAAAGGTTGGCCCAAAACATTGTGTTGGGGAAAATTTGTTCTACCCAAAGCGGGGGCTTTTGCTTGGACCATGATTCATGGGAGGATTCTCATAAGGGAGTGCATGTCTTGGTTTGGTTGGCATGGCCCCTTCAGATGCCCGCTATTCCATTCAAATGAGGAAACTACTAACCATCTTCTTGTTGAATGCCAGTTCACCCAAGGCTATTGGGATCTAGTCCGTGCCAAACTAAAGTGGATCGGCCCACTCAATAGCGATATCAAAGGTGTGTTTGATTCTTGGTCGATCTTAGATAAAGAATCCGCAATGGCAGGTTTGTGGGAAGAAGCTCCAGTGATGGTAATTTGGCAACTCTGGAGAGAGTGCAACAACTAGATTTTCAAGGGTGTAGAAGCAAGTTTGGATCAAGTTAAGCACAAAATTGTAAGTGGTATCAGTGAGAATTTCTCAATTTCCTTGAAGTCAAAGAGAATTAAGCACATCTCCTCATGGGACAAGGAAATGATGAAGGAATGGCCCCAAATAAAGTTGGAAAATCCTCTCATTTTCACAAGGGAGAAAAAATGGAGCCAGGCAAAATGGAAGCTTCCCCCTTCAGGCCGTCTGAAGTTGAACTTCGACGGGGCCTCGAGGGGAAACCTGGGGCCCTCAGGTGTGGGTTTCGTTCTTAGGAATGATAAAGGTGCCCTTATTTGGGGGTCATCCTACAAGCTTCCTGTAGGCACAAATATTGAGGCAGAGGCATCAAGTCTCATGGAAGGGCTCAAATATTGTGTTGACAATGGGTTTTTCCAAATCGACATTAAAGGTGACTCAGAGATCCTAGTCAGAGCAGTAGGTACAAGGCATGCTCCTAGCTAGAAATTGCAAGCCTGGGTGGACTCTCTTTCCCCGATGCTAGATGGGATAGTTGGGGTGTGTATCAACCACATCTTCAGAGAAGCCAATAAAGTGGTTGATGCCCTCACAAATGTAGCAATAGATCAGGCTAAAAAAATTTGAGGTGAAAACCTCCCTGACAGCTGGAGGAATATTGCAGAATTGATAGCCTAAAAAATTAAACAACTTTGACCCCCAAATGGTTGTGCTCTAAGTTTCGGTAGGACAAATAATCTGGAAAATCTACCACAACCCTGTTCATGCCCAATCCTCAGAAGCCAAGTGCGTACCCCTTCCCTCTACAAATACTTGCGCCACAACAGACTAGAGTATTGAGGTGTCATCGAAGGTTGGGAAAACATTGGATATGGTAGAAGTTTCTATCATTTGTTACTGCTACAGGTTTCGATTGGCAGAGGGGTGTTCAAAGTGGATGTGTTGGAGCCATGCAAGTATGACTGAAGATTTTGCTAATGGACAACCACAAGGATGCTAGCGTTAGCAAGAAGTCAGGAATGGTCGTGGCTAGGGTTCATTTGCAAGAATGAGTGTCCAATGATGAATGAGGCTTTGGAATGATTCAACACATCAATATTGGATAAGAACATGGGCGAATGCTAGAATGTGTTGCAGGAAAAAATGCCCACAGATCTGGGCACTAGTCTTCTTTGTATGGGGTCGTTCGGGCACCAATTTTTTTCTAGTTTTTATTCTTCCAACAGCGGGCTTCATAAGTATAGGATAAATCTATATGTAATTTTTTTTTATCTAATAGAAGAGTGTTATCCTCCAAGATAGCGATTTTCCCTTAAAAAAAATAATATATAATGTATATAATATAATAAAATAAAATTATATATTAAAAAAATATTTACACCAAAGTTGTTCCCTATATGAAATGACATAATATTAATAATAATATATATTAATATATAATGTATATAATATAATAAAATTATATATTAAAATAATATTTACATTAGAAGTGTTCCTATATAAGAATGAACCAGGGTGGTTTGAAATAATCATAACCGTCAGTTTTTCCTAAAAGAATATTTCGAAATATAATATGAAATTAAGAAACACTGCTTCTTATCCTCTTGGCTTTAAAATTTAAGGAAAGATGGGATAATATTTTTTTTCACAACTTTTTTAAAGCTAGAGATTTTTAGATAAATAATAATAATTTTTATTAAAATATATATATTAAATAATAATAATAAATCAATAAATTACAAATTGACTTTTTATCTTTAAATAAGGTTTCATTTTATTTTCACTTATTAAGTTTGGTGTTATTGTAGTTTTAGATATAAAAGTTAGAATTTTACTTTTAACAATTTTAATATAGTTTATATTTATTTTTAATATTTTATTTGAAATACAGTTTTGTCGATAGGTCCTTGGTCACAGAGTTGAAAGGTTCTAAATGAGCCCACCAAGGATCAAGTCTTGTTGAGGCTCTGACACTGAAAAAGGGATGAGGTTGGGATCGTGGGAAAAGTTGGAGGAATGGATACCCCTTAGTCCTTTAAGAATATGAGTAGAATGATGGTTGACCATTGAAAGAGATCTGACCGTTCGATGTATCCAATATAAAAAAAATAAAAAAATATTAAATAAATTAAAACACTTTATACAAAGAAAGAAAGCAAAGAATTAGATATTCTTTCTACATTTTTCCAAAAGCGTATAAGTTATATTATTATTATATATATTATTTTATATTATATAAGTTGTTATGATTTATATTTTCTATTATTTTTTATGGTTTTTTTTTGCTTCGTAAGAGGGGTGATTTGTATTGCCAAAAAAAGAAAGATTTACAACCATCTACTCAGCAAGAAAGCTTATGAAACCTGACCAGGAGACAACAAAATTGGGATCATTTCAATCCACCACCCAGCCTGATACTGCACCACCACTTCCTATCACCCATACAACCAAAAAACTATAGCCAACCCCCTAAATGCCCAATGTTTTTACAATCTTAAGTGGCTCTAGCCACAAGCACAAACACTAGAAGACATAACTAGACCCAGACCAAACCCTACCAGCTTACAAACAAAACCAAAAAACCTAAACACCAAACCTTACTTGAAACCATTTTCTCTGGAAAAATGGTCGAACTCCATGACCCACCCGAAATCCTTTACCTCAACCTGCCGGAAAACTTTCTACAAGAATCCAACCGCCACCGCCATCACCATTCTATGCTTCACCAACGCCATCCCCTTTAAATCCAACAGAAACAAGTAGAGCTTCACCACCTCACCTTGGGCTCTAATCGCATCCATATCCTGAGGCCAAGGGACACTTCTACCGAGAAAAGCCGCCTTTAAGGCATAGTCCAGACCACCCAATAGACTTTTCTTAAAAAGCTTCCCCATCAATGCCTTCGCATCTGCCTTTGAGGTTCGGCTATCCAAGACTAAAGCCATAAAATGGGATACAATGTGCCCATTCGTCCTAAAGAATTATTTTTCTTCAAGGTGCCCTTTCCCTAAAATTATCTTCACGACCACCACAGTCAAAGGGTCGATGTTGAGAAAAATTCACTTCAGATGTTGGTCAGTGATCCGTCTAAAAGCATTTTGTCGATCCTCTGTATCCAAGGAAATCAGAGTGTCTGAACCAAAACACACCACCAACTCAATCGCCATTTCCACAATGAACTTAGACCTTTCCTCCATCCCTGACAACATTTAGCAAAACACCCATGGCAAGAGAGGCTAAATGAATTCTCTGCTTTACCGGCCGAGCAAATAACCCATATGTTGCTGCCAACATTATTACATTGTACAACCCATTACCTTGAAGTTACTAGAAACATGCATTATGTCATCAATTGGGCGAGTGAACATAAGAGATGGAGTCGTGCCACCCCAACATGACTTTAACCGCCCACTCAAACCCATCAAAGCCAAAACTTACACAAACAAATATACCAGGTAATTATTGTCATCCTTGCCATCGAAGATCAGGATGGCCCTTGCAAGTTGTTGACATGGCCTTGCAGACACCCGGCCAAATCACCACCCCCACAGTACCACCCCCCCAAGACGGACTTGCCACCTCCAACGTGGCAAGTTTCCCGCCCTACCGCCCACATTTTTTATGGTATTTTTAATTTTAGATTATAAAAAAAAAAAATTAGAATATTCTTTATTTAATATTATGAAATAAAAATGTATTTTATATATTTAAATATTTTTAGTATAATACTATAATATTTAGATATTATATTTAATATTTATATACACTATAAGTTATTAAATATAAATATCATATAACTTTTTACCTATATTATTAATTAAAAAATGAAATATAATATAATTTTAATACTTATCTATATTTATTTTAAAATTAATATTTTTTATTATTTTTAAAATATTTTATTATTATTTATTTTTTATGGTATATATATATATATATATTTAGATTATAAAACATAATTTTGTAGAATACTCTTAATTTAATATTATGTAATAAAATTATATTATATATATAACTATTTTTAGCATAATATTATAATCTTTAGATATTATATATTTAATATTTATATACACCACCGAAAAAATTTACCACCAACAATTCACAACAAGAAAATTTATTACTAATTAAATATATTATAAGTTTAATATTTATCTATATTTATTTTAAAAATATATATTATATTTGGGTAAGTGCAAGAAGTTGAGTCCACGAAACATGGAAGTTTTTTCCTTAGCCAAAAAAATGAAATTGCCATTGCAAAAACAGGATCTCGATTTTCATAAACGAGATCCTGATTTTTAAAAATTGGGATCTCATTTAGCTTTAGGATCCCGAGCCTAAATTCCAAACGGGATCCCGCTTTTTAAAAATTGGGATCTCGTTTGTTAAATGGTCTTGAACCGTTGGACATGAAACAGGATCCTGATTATTACAAAATGGGATCCCGTTTTAAGATGGTATTTTTTTTTTAAAACAAAACTCATTTCATTCTACACGGGATCCCGAATTGGCGAGGACGATAGCAACAGTGTAACAACCTCTAGGTGTGTCTCCACCCCAATTTTTTTTTTTCATGTTTTATTGGAATTTTTAATACAATAATAGATTTTAACATGTTTTTTTCCAATTTATTTAGCGTTTTATGCATTTTATTTCCTGTAATAGTAGAAATGATGATTTGTAGAAATAGATGAAAAAATGCAATGAAACTTGTTTTTAAATTGTATTTTAAAAACAAAATTTAGCTTTTGAAACCTAAATTGTTCAATCAAACCAAAAAAATTGCATTTGAAAACTCTAATTGAAAGGAAACAAAAAAATTGCATCTCAAAACCCTAAATTGAAATGAAATAAAAAAATTGCATTTGAAAACCCTAATCAAGCTTTTTGAAACCCTAAATTCAAATCAAACAAAAAATTAGATTTGAAAACCCTAGTGAAATGAAACAAAAAAATTGCATTAAAAACCCTAATTGCTTAGATTGAAACCCTAAATTGAATTGAAATAAAAAAATTTGCTAAAACCCTAAATTGAAATCAAACAAATCATTTTGCATTTGAAAACCCTGATTTGAGCTCAATAATATTTGATAATGAAAAAATTCATTTGCATTGCTTAAATGTTTAAATTTCATTTGCATTGTATGGAGAAAACAATATGTTAAACTTTACTTTGAATGTTAAATTATAATTAGATTAGAAAAAAATATGTTAAAGAATAGTTACAATTCATAAATTTTATCAATGTTTATTTGCAAATTTAGTTAGCAAATTCCTAAATCCTTGTACAATCCATTTCCAATTGTCAATTAGATAATATTTGCATTCATTTCTATTTTATGTTTTGTTCTCTCTTAGTCATGCATTATTTCCATTTCTTGTTTGCATGTGTTGTCTCTTGTCTTTCGACAATCTTAACCCTCATTCTAGTCAATTAATGTTAATTAGGCTTCTAATTTAGTTTAAAATCTCAATTTGCACTAGTTACCTAGACACTAAAAGAATCTAAATATTTTTTATTTTCTTTCTTTTAGGTTCTTTCAATTCCAAACAATCCAAAATAAAATACTTGATTCAACATTAACTAATTTTATATTATACATTTTATATCCTTAAAATTCATTTAGAAGTGGAAATATTAATGAAAAAATGTTAAATAAAATAATCTTATATTCAATTAAAAAATATCCAGGTTAAAATATACATCAAAACTCAATCTTAATACATAATTATGTGTTTCCATTACAAAATAGTCAATCTATTCATAAAATCAAAATATTCATAAACTAGTCACTAACTTGCAAGTCCATTATTCCAAGGGCCACCCAAACTTCACCCTAAGTTCCTGAACTCTAAAATCTAAACCCTAAACACTAAAGCATTCATTTTGTCCTACGACCTTAAAATGAAATTTGGTTGCCTTAGGCAACTCCACCCAATTTTATTCCCTTAAGCCATGGCATTTTTTCCTAGGACCTTACTACATAACTCCACCCAATTTTATTCCCTTAAGCCATGGAATTTTGTCCTAGGACCTTACTACATAGATCCCCTTAAGCCATCTTATTACCCTAAACCCTAAACTTTAAACTCTAAACCCTAAACCCTAAACCCTAAAGCCATCATTTTTTCCTAGGCCCTTAATGAAATTTGGTTGCCTTGGGAAAACTCACCAAATTTTATTCACTTGAGCCATGTCATTTTGTCCTAGGACCTCACTAGACATAGACCCCCTTAAGCCATCCTATCACCCTAAACCGTAAATCGATGTCTTAAGGAGTCCTAATATGACATTTCTTAAGGGGATCAAATAAGTTCTCAAAATTTGGTGAAGTTTCCCAAGGCAACCAAATTTAACAATAATAAGATCGTGCAAGATTATAATATGAATGAGATTTCATGATCTAGGTTGGTCAGTTGAAACAAGAACTATCTCATTAAATTGTTCCACAAGAAAATATTGTTCACTAACTTGCAAGTCCATTATTCCAAGGGCCACCCAAAGTTCACCCTAAGTTCCCTAAACCCTAAATCTTGAACTCTAAAATCTAAAGTTTAAACACTAAAGTATTCATTTTTTCCTAGGACCTTAAAATGAAATTTGGTTGGCTTAGGCAAATTCACCAAATTTTATTCACTTGAGCCATGTCATTTCTTAAGGGGATCAAATAAGTTCTCAAAATTTGGTGAAGTTTCCCAAGGCAACCAAATTTAACAATAATAAGATCATGCAAGATTATAATATGAATGATATAAATCATGATCTAGGTTGATCGATTTACGATTTAGGGTGATAGGATGGCTTAAGGGGATCTATGTCTAGTAAGGTCCTAGGGAAAAATGGCATGGCTCAAGTGAATAAAATTTGGTGAAGTTTCCTAGGACCTTAATGAAATTTGGTTTCCTTGGGCATCTTCAACAAATTTTATTTAGTTAATCCATGTCATTTTGTACTAGGACCTTACTACATAGATCCCCTTAAGCCATACTTTAGGATGTCTTAAGGGGTCCTAATATGACATTTCTTAAGGGGATCAAATAAGTTCTCAAAATTTGGTGAAGTTGCCTAAAGAAACCAAATTTAACAATAATAAGATGGTGCAAGATTATAATATGAATGAGATTTCATGATCTAGGTTGATCGATTTACGATTTAGGGTGATAGGATGGCTTAAGGGGATATATTTCTAGTAAGGTCCTAGGACAAAATGACATGGCTCAAGTGAATAAAATTTGGTGAAGTTGCCTCGAACCTTAATGAAATTTGGTTGCCTTGGGAATTTTCACCAAATTTTATTCACTTAAGCCATGTCATTTTGTACTAGGACCTTACTACATAGATCCCCTTAAGCCATCCTATTACCCTAAAACCTAAATCCTAAACTCTAAAGCTGTAAACCCAAAGCATTCATAAATTGTCCTATATTAATAGTTAATTGTTTTACTCATTCAAGTAGCATGCCTTAGACATAAATGAGGCTTACACATTTTATCATTTGTATTCAATTAGGCCATTTATATTGAATGGTTTAAGGGTATTTCCTAAACATGTATCTTACATTTTAAATTACAAATCTAATGCAGGGTTTACTTATATCTTGAGATCACATGGATTGATTCAATAATATTCTGCAATCCACCTCCATGCCATCCATCTCCACCACCTTCACCTCCACCTCCACCCACTCCACCTCATAACCCCCACCTCCACCACCTGAAATCGATGGTGCTCATTTGCAAGCATGAATCAATGCCAATGTTAGAACCATTCAAGATCAAATCAACATTATTCAAAATGGGAATGTATCGCACCACCTTTGAGGATGTTTGCATCTAGGATGCAAAATGTTGTTGATGTTGTTAGGGCTATAGATGGGATCTTAGATGAGCATTGAAAATGGCTAGAGGAGAGGAGAACTTTCGATTCTGAAAAGGAAAACACAAATGAAGAGAGCAGTAGAGAGCCACAACAATTTATAAATTAAGACAATGATCTTATAGTTATGAATTTATGAATTTGGTTCAATGAATATTTTGTGTGATGAATTTATGAATTTGGTTGGATGGATATTTTTAGTGACGTGAATTTATGATTTTGGTTGGATGGATATTTTTAGTGACATGAATTTATGAATTTGGTTGAATTTATGAACTTATAATGATGAATTTATAATAGTATATATTTTATGAATATCTACTAGATCATGATTTCTCCTGTTGGAAAAATGTAATATATATATATGTGTGTGTGTGTGTGTGTGTGTGTGTGTGTGTGTGTGTGTGTGTGTGTGTGTGTTAGACATAAAATGAGCTTTTTTTGAATGTTTCAAGTTTATTTTTTAGTATGTACATGTATTAAAATTGCATAGTTCTAGATCTTAAATTTTGAAATTTGTATGTATGTACGTAGTTTAGTTGAATGATGTATGCATGCAAATTATGCATCGTATTTTTTAATTTAAATGTATGTACATGTTTAATTTTGAATTTTGTATGCACATGCTCAAGTTCAATCAATGTATGTATGTGTATGATATGTATGCACATCCTATTTAAACAAATTTGCATGTGCATTTCAAATTTAACTATTTCTTGTATTTTTGTAAGTTGGTATGTTAATTTTGTATAATTTAATGTTGGTGCACTTATATCTGATATCATCAATCCAACACCTCAGCCACCTCCACCTCCCCCTCCACCTCCACCTTCCCCTCCACCCCCTCAACCTAATATCCACCTCCAACACCTATTGGATCTGATGAGGCTTGCTTGCGAGCACATATTAATGATCAAGTGGCATCCATTCAAAATCAAATCAATGTTATACAAAATCAAGCATTTATTCCACCACACGTGAGATGTTATTAGGACTATTGATTCTGATCTAGATAGGCATCGATGAGAAAGAGAGCAGATGAGACAATTTTATGCAGATGGTCTCTCCTATAAAAAAAAATTAGACCTTAAAATAACAAAAGACCATCTAGCCCCTTACTTTCTCGACCCTGTTACTCGGCAACCCATTCCTCCCAATAAATCTAGAATATCCATGAGGTGGTGTATTTGTCCACAGATGAGTGCACATTTTTGGGATCGATGGTATATGGTATTTGACAATCCACCACACGCTAATTTGGATGTCCCATTGTATTTTTTGAGGAAACTATATGTAGAGTTTGTTATGGGGAAAAATCCCAATTATTTTGTTTTTAAATCATTTCAGGGTGTTGGTGGCAGCATGCCACAATAGAGGTTAGGGGCAAGGGTTGATCCCCAACGCCTTGTGCATGCACAACCCCTTGTTGCTTCTCTTGGTCCTGCCATTCCCACACTTGTGCATAAATGTGCGGTGCTATCAAAAATAAGATCCCTTAGTATGCTCGTGGGAGACCTTGATCAACATGCTTCTGTGATAGCGAGTAGGAAGCATAGAGACGACGATGATGGAGGAGTGTTTTATGGATTTGGTCCGAGTACCACTCTAGGAGTGTCGAGACCACATGTATGTACTAGTTTCCATCAATTATGTTATGGACCCGATCAAGCCACACCTAGTTCGGGTGGACGTGGAGATTCTGGTAGTTCATTTAGTTGCCTCAGTTCATTTGTAGAATTTCTTACAACAAACCTTCACCTTGAGGACATTGCGACATAGGTATAAATATGCATCTACATGTTGAATTTATAAGAATTTTAATGAATGTATATATCAAAGAAAAGTTTGCAATACAAATTTTAACAATCAAACTATTTGGTGTACAAATGACACTAACAATGGGGAAATCATTCGCTCCGTGAGTACATACATCAACACCAGTCCTAGTCGGCAACCCTTATGGGGTATTTTGATTCCAATTTTTTAAATTATATATGAAATAATTTTTAACTTGAGTTTTAAATTTATAATTGAATCATGAACATATGTTTTAAATATTTATGTTGGTTTAGGGGATTCAATCGACTTCCATGTCAATTCCACCTGAGGGGTTGTCAAGTACTCCTCCACTGTCGAGCATTGCAGATCAAGGGTAGGTACATCTATATTGTAAATTATTTAACGTACATTAGTATAGTTACAATTATGAATTTTGAATTCACTATATATCAAATGTGCATTTACACTTGTAAATATTATAAGTGTTAAATGTCTACATGTATGTCTAGGTTGATAGGACAATGAGAATGGGCATCAGACAAACTTTGGATATTGTGGCTACTCGTGAGGCCTCTAAATTTTAGGTTATTTTAAAAAAAATCTACACAAAATGTGCAAACTTGAATATATATATTTTAAACTAATTCAAGTATACATGCTTTAAATTTGATCTTGTAGGACTTTGTTAGTGTGACTTTCTATCATGACTCAATCTTAGTTACACCTCCAGGAGGACATGCAGAGCAGGCTCCAGATATCATGGTAATTTAATTTTTTTATTATATTTAAAGTCAATTACAAATTATATATTATGAATAACTTTAATTTTAAATTTTAAATTGAATATATATATATATATAATATGAGCTAATACATGTTTTAAATTCTTTTTCTTTTATAGCATGAGACACATCTTGTAGTTGAGCATGTACAAATAGGTCTTGGAGTAGAGGGTGCACAACCTCATAATACAATACAATCTAAATATGGTAAATTATAAATTAAATTGAATTAAATAATTTTTAATTGTAGACTTACATCTAATTTTAACTTTCTTTGTCTTCTTTATGTAGATTGATTCAGAGAATTTAGTGGTTGATTCAGGTGCACCAGAGCATCCAGACCCAAATATGATGGTAATTTAATTTTATGATGAATTATAAATTAAATTTTCATCAAATCATTTGTCATCGTCTTACATATGATTTCATCTTTCTCTTGTACAAAGTGTTTCAAGTCATCTGCATAGTCCACATGGTGTGAAGAGGTCTCTTGATTATAGAGACGATGCATGACCTAAACATGATTTTATGGGTTATATTTGATTATTTCATGGACTACATATTTGGTTTCTCATGTACTCTGTTGGAATTTATATTTCATGGGTCAAGTACTTTGTTGGACTTTAGTTCATGGGTTGTACTCTGATGGACTCTATTTCATGCGCTTAATATATTGGTTTCATGCACTTAATATGTTGTAAACTATGAACTTTATTATTGTTCAATTTTAATTTACATATGTACATTTGTGCATTTTATGTTCATAGTCAAGACAGTAATATAGGACATTAATATGAAATTAAATATAAATATGAAATTAAAGTTGAAATTAATATGACATTTTAATATTTGTACTTTACAAATTTAGTGATCCCATACATGATATACATGATATGTACATTCAATAATTAGCGATAATTAGTCAATTAACTTATTCAATTCATGTCAATTAATAATTAGTCAATAAATCATAATTTATAAACAAAAGCAATCCATTTATATACCGCAAAGGATAAAATTTTAAGAAATAAACAATACCATACAAGATTAGAGAAAAAAAGCATTAATAAATTCTATAAATAATAGCATCCAACACTAATTTATAAGTTGTCAAAACAAATAATAGCATCCAATACTAATTTATAAGCTGTCAAAACAAATAATAGCATCCAACACTAATTTATAGGTTGTCTTAAGGAGATGTCTTAAGGGGTCCTAATACGACATCTTAAGGGGATCAAAGGAGAGTATAATTAAGTATAGATATTAAGTGATATAAACAAGTATTATACGTTAGGGTGAGTCATCATAACAAATGATATAATTAAGTATAATATTTAGGATATGTGCTAATACAACACGTCTTAATGGGTCCTAATACAACGTCTCAGGGGGATCAAAGAAGAGTATAATTAAGTATAAATATTAAGTGATATAAACAAGTATTATACTTTAGGGTGAGTCATCATAACAAATGATATAATTAAGTATAATATTTAGGATATGTGCTAATATGACACATCTTAAGGGGATGTCTTAAGGGGTCCTAATACGACATCTTAAGGGGATTAAAGAAGAGTATAATTAAGTATAAATATTAAGTGATATAAACAAGTATTATAAGTTTTAGGGTGATTCATCATAACAAATGATATAATTAAGTATAATATTTAGGATATGTGTTAATACAACATGCCTTAAGGGATGTCTTGAAGTGGTTGTAATACAAGCGTCTTAAAGGATATAATTGATTTAACAATAATTTGTGCATGATATTTGTAGGTGCAGAAATCAAATATAAAGTCTCAAAGTAGGAAAACATGCACATTTAACAAACAAAATATATAGAATATTAATTTTGATACATAAAAGTACATAGAGTACATAGTTGTGTGTACATGTATTTGTAATTTGTACAAAATGTTTAATTGTGTATGTATGTACATATATGTCATCTCAAAACAATGTAAATACAAATTTTGGATATGCCATTTGAAGAACATCTCAAACTTGTTCTCGGAATGTAGTAGGTCTTCATATACTGATATCAAAAGGTACAGAAACATGTAAATTAAATCATCAAAGACATACATATTTTAATTTATATAAAACTATCTATATGTACACAGCTCAAGTACCTGCATTTAAAAGTATTCCACACATGTGTGTAGGTTGAATCCAGGCATCCTCTCCTTTTTGTTTCAAAGTATGAGATCAATGCAATGATGGCTTAAGGATATAAAAAAGGATAATAAATCAATTTTAACTATTAATGTACAAGCAATATCAATATATAATCAAAACATGTATTTAAATATAATTTAACTAATAATTACCTGTTTTTACCAAGTATTCCATGTTGTCTAGGTTGAATCTGCATGGACTAGATCCTTTTTGTGTTATGGCTTAAGGATCTATAAAAGGACAATTTAAATCAATTTTAACTAATAACACACTTGACCAATATCAAAACATGTATTTAATCTATTTAAAAGGACAATATAAAACTAAAACTATATTTACCTGTATTTACTTATTCCATTGTACCATCTGCATCCTCTCTTTTTTGCAATGCATATATGATTGTCTCATGCTCTCCATAGAAATTTTCCATAGCACTTTATTTGTAGGTTTTCCATGATACCGATCTAGTTTTATATTTGTTGCCACCACCAAATGTGAATAGTGTATAATCTTTTTATGTGTTTCATAATCTTCGAATGCAGGTAGACCATTCTTCCTTGTCAGGTATTTTTGTAGCCAAGTGCCAACAACCACCACCGATCCTATTGGAAAACATGAAAACCATCATCAAATAAGTTCTAAAAAATTTCTTAAGGGGATCAAAGACTTGTTCTAAAAATTTGCTTAAGGGGATCAAAAACTTGTTATCAAAATTTTATTAAGGGGATCACGATACCTGTTGGATAATGATAGCCATCATCATCTTCTTGAGGTGCTATTAACTTATGTTTAGTCTCCACACAACAAGCCAACCAATATTTTGTTTCCTCTTCATTCCCCTCAGGTGCACCAACAGCATACACATGTCTTGCAAACAAAAATTGATTTAATAACTTGCACATATCCATATAAAGAATTTAGTATTACAAAATAACTTAATAAAGTGAAATAAAATGAAATAAATTGAATTAAATTATCTTCTTGTACAAGTTCTAAAACATGGTTATAGTCTTCAGATGCAAACACTTGATCATTTTCTTCAATAGTTCTTTCATATCGATCGTGTGCTTGTGTAGGTGTCAATGATCTTTTCTCCCACTATCCAACCCATTCTCTATTTTCACATGCTTCCCAATCACCTGAGATACAAAATTGAAAAAAACATGCAATCTCCCTTGTCCAAATAGTCCATGTGCTTGTTTTCGAACTCCTAAATGAATTCCATTTAGTAGATCCATTGATTGTCTCACAGTCAACTCTAGGTACAATGTTCTCTTCTTCAACCAACCAAAAGAATTGATGAACTATAGAGTACTCACTCAAACTAGGTGCAGATAATCTTGTATTGCACTAATCCACAATCCCACGTGCATCTTTAAATTTTACTGCATCCTCAAATTTTAATTGTTCTCTATCAAGAATTTTTTGACACACGCACCAGCTCCATCATGTTCTCCTTTACATTGCCCGGCTTCAAAAAATCTCCATATATGTTGGACATTAAGTTCCTTGTGAACCCTACTTAACCAATAAAACATTCGAGCATTATTGAATTGCCTCATACAATTATCTAACCATATGAGGTGTTTTGTCATCTGGATTCCTCTTTCTCTTAAATTTCTATAAAATATATTGAAACAGTATTGAACAAACTCTGATGAGTGTAACCTGTTGTCACTCAAATAAAATGATACTCCCTTAAAACTTTTCTATCATCCTCAGTGTTATCATCTGCATGTCTATAAAAAATATGGAAAAACATAGATACTTGCACTAAATTTTAATACTGTGATTGAATTTCCTCTTGTGGAGCTAGAGTATAATTTTTCACAAAATCAACCAGTGAAAGTATAGTACCAATTGGAAATGTGTTTCTACATGCACGAAATTGGCCATCAATCCATTGAGCATGTTGAAAGTGCATGACATATTTTGGTACAATCTTATTCTTAAATTCATTCATGAATGCATGTACACTAACTTTTTTTTGTAACTAAATCACAACGCTTTCCTATTTTTCCATCTTTTAAAGAATAGTCAACATTCTTAAATCTTTTATCTACTGATTGTTGTCCAAAATCATTATCAACACTTTCATGCATACAAATTATTAAGAATGAAATATTTCCATAGCTAATGCATTATCCAAAAATACAAGAACTTAAATAAAACAATTTACCATTAGATCTTTCACAAAACAAACCTGATATAAACTCCTTTATTGCTTCAGGTGGCATATTAATACCACATTCCTATATAATCATGTTAGTATGCAAGGTACAACGTATATATCAAAAAACATCATAAAAATAATGAAATCGAACATGCATTTTACAACAACAAGATATTTGTTGCTTATTATTTTTTACATACCAACGTTTACATTTTTCAAAAGACCGTTGACTTATTTTAATATTACCAGGTAACACTAAATAACCACAAAATTTTATATAAAATTCAGTTTGTGTTGTATCTAATAAGTGTTTTGGGTGAGGTTCACGAACTTTGGACCCCACCCTTAATTTTAAAACATCTCTACCATTAGATGATACCCTAGTATTATCATGCCAATATTTTTCAATCAAAGATTTAATTTCAACATTCAATTTCATATCAGACCTCGGGAGTCAACCATTGAAACTCCAACATTGGTTGATAGGATCATTTTCTATACTTTCTCTTCTTTTTGATGCTCTTAGCAATGTTTTAGGATGTATTTTTAAAACTTCACTAATATTGCTTACCATTATTTTATTCAAAGTTGCTTTATTAACTATAGCAATTGTTATTGCTCTTCTTGCTGCATTTTTATCTTTAGATCGACTATTTTTCCCAATAGATTTAATGGCACTAGCAACAGTAGACATAGCATGTTTTAATTGATTGATCTTTTCTTCTTGGTTTAAGAAAAAACCCTGACTTTTTCATTATTTTCCTCATTTTTTGCATTCTCATCAATTGCATCATTAGTTGACATTGAAATGCAAGTTTTTTACAATAAAATAATGTTTTGTATATTCTATTCGCATGTGTTCTTATTTGCCTCCAAGAAATCTTACCAGGAAGATTATCCAAAACATCACTTTCAATTTTTAAAAAAGTATTTTCATTAAATTCAACATCACATTCTAGATTTTCATTTTCATTTTCAACTTCAAAACAATTTACATTTTCATCTTCATTTTCATTTTCATCAATAAAACGGTTTTTCGTTTTCATTTTCAACAAAAAGGATCATTCTCATTTTCAGTTTCAACAAAATATTTTTCATTTTCATTTTCAACAAAAGATTTTTCATTTTCATTTTCAACAAATTCTATAAAAATTTCATCTCTCTGAATATTATCAATGTCAACATCGTTAAGTCCAGCATCTTGTACAACTTCTACATACAAATTTTCCATTTCACTAAAATGTTGATTTGAAGACGTACTTGGATTTGTGCCTATTGAAACATTCTCCATAGCATTGAAAGAGGGATTTGAAGACATACTAGGACTTGTTTGTATAATCATATTATTTTCCAAATTGATTTCTTGCAAATTAGCTTCGTCTACAACCATGGTCTCTTCAATGTTTTCATCTTCAATAGTTGTGGAATTGGATGCTCCACCATCATTCATTAATTTAATTCTCATTCTTCTTTCTCTTTGTCTTTGTTTATCCTTCTCTCTCTTTGCTTTAATTTCTTCAGGAGTCAATGTCTTCCTATCTTTCTTCTTATTACAAGCTTGTGAACCCATGATTATAAAATTCTCAAGCACAAATAAATGTCAATAGTGAAATTCTTCAAAAAATTCAATCCAAATTGAAAGTTGAAGACCTGTAAGGGAAAAATTATTCCTCTTGTGTTCTTCAAAACAAGTAGAAAACTAGCACAATTCCACTTAAAAAATTGTTTACTTGATGCCTCCTTTCAAAAATTCAATCCATATTGCAAGTTGAAGACCTATAAAAACAAAAGTCTTCCTCTTTTGTTCCTCCAAACGAGTAGAAAACAAACACAATTCCACTTCAAAAACTATTTACATGGTGCCTCTGAAAAATTCAATCCAAAATGCAAGTTGAACACCTATAAAGACAAAAGTTGATAGAAAATAGCCCAATATGTCGCATTTGGCCATACATGTGAAGTTGCAGACTTCACAGTAAAACTATGCCACTAAATTAAAAAAATAGTAAAAAAGAAACGGGATCCCATTTATAAAACGGGATCCCATTTCATAATCAGGATCTTGTTTCCTAATATTTGATGTGGGGACTGTTGACATGGAAACGAGATCTCGTTTATAAAACAGGATCTCGTTTCTATGTCAACGGTCACCACATTTAATATTAGCAAACGGGATCCTGATTTACAAAATGGGATCCCGTTTCTAAAAATTTGAAACTCGCCTTGCTTTGTGGTCAGGTTTTTGGCTTGTATTATAGTTCGTGAAAAGCATTGGGAATCCGAACCTAGCCCTTCAACCTGGTTTGACCTGCAAGTTGAAGGTCCTAAAAATGTCAGAGAAAAATAGTGAGTTTGGACATGTGGTTGACGACTATTTTTGCAAAAAATTTCGACGAAATTAAAAGCCATTATAGATGAGATAGTGCAGATTCCAAATATGTAATTTTTTTTACAATTGGATTATTTTTTCTATTTTTCAATTAATTTCTGATGAAACTGATCCATAAACTTTAAATATCAGGGTTTTTTACTATTTTAATAACTTTTTATCAACATAACATTTTCACGAATGAATTGCATGAGAACGTACTTTAGAAAATTCTTTTCATTTAAAAAATCAAAAAATCAAAAAATGATAAGTTTAGGTCATTTTCTGCGTGACGTACACAACAATTTTTCAAAATGACAAATATGGCTGATAAAAATTTAACAAAAAAATATTCAATAAAAAATTACAAAAAAAATATTGAAAACATGTTTCAGTGAGTTACAAATCTTTTCCTAAAAGGATTTAGAAAAATACGATAATCTAGGTCAAAATATGGATGACGTACACATGCATGGTATGGTAAAAAAAGTGACTTTTAAACAGTGGTTTTTAGAAACGCCTATTGAAACTCAATTTGTACCATCTGGGTATTGAAATAAATTACATATTTGGAAACTAGACTCCGAGTAGTACATTTTATGATTAGTGACTTTTTTCAAGATTCCATTTCTAAGTGCTTCAAATTTTAAGGTCAAATGTGTCAAATTCTGAAAATCAAGGAAAACACTTCCACTTTTTGGCCAAAAAGTGGACTCAACTTACCAACACCCATTTATTAAAAATGATTAAAATATTTTTAATAAAAATGGGGTAAAAACTTTATTGAAATCAAGAAATTAATAGTACAAAAGGATCAGGGAACCCGTAAGCTCCCACAGAAGAAAACACCAAAACAACCATCTAAAATAAAAGCCACCATCCATACAACCACCAGCATCTTATCCCTCCCTATCATCAACAATGACCCTCTCTAAATCATGAACATACTCAGGGGATAAATGTCTCCACCCCTCAATATTCCAATCATCCTCATGCTTTGAAGCCCACTTAACCAAACAATTAGCAACCCTATTCTATTCACGCAGAATGTGGACAAAAGACACCACTTCCAATGTAGAGCACCTCTGCAAAATCTGTAGAACCACCAACACAATCTATCAATTAACCTCAACCATCTTTTGCTCAAGTAACATATTAACAATAATCTATGAATCAAATTCACAGATAATCTTTCACCAACCCAAGGCACAAGCACACTCAAAAGCCCAAAGAATCACCAACCCTTCCATAAAGTTGTTAGAATGTCGCCCTTTATGGATGGAGAAAAAGAAAATGACTGAACCAGAACAGTCTCTACCCACTCCACCAATCCCAGCAGGCCCAAGGTTACCCCTAGAGGAACTGCCTATATTAATCTTCAGAAAATTCGTCAAAGGAGGTAACCATCTTCCAACCCTTTGAACCTTCTTTTTAGCCCTCCTTCCTCTTCTAACACAAGCAGAGACCAGAGTCAACCCCTACAAGCCCAATCTATTCACAATCTCATCATCACTTCTTTCCAACGAAAAAGCCACTTCACATTTGGCTTCCACCATCTCTTGGATCATACCAAAAATTCTATGTCAAACCTATTCAACCATCATCCTATCCCCACGAATAATCCTATGATTCCTTTCCAACCAAATTTTCCAAAGGATGAACGTAGGACCAATGCTCCACACAATATGAAGGAAAGAGGCATGGGAAGGGGGTCTTCCTAGATTGCTCCAGAACTCAACAAGGGAAGACTCGTGAACACAAGGATGTTTCCAAACACCCCACCACCAATGCCAGAGTAGCATAGAATAAGGACAATGAAAAAATAAATGGGAAGAATCCACCTCACTGCAGTCATGTAGAACACAAATAGAGGGACCATGGAATCCCTGCTTTCGGATATTATCCCATGTCAAACATCTATTCCAAGCTAGATTCCACACAAAACAATTACACTTTGGCCATGAAAACTTGTTCCAAACATGTTTACACCAAGGGACCTCCACCCCCCAAACTTACGAGACAACTCCTGATATCCACTAGCCATAGTGAAAGCCCCTTTAGGATTCAGGTTCCAAGCCAAAATATCCTTATGCCTAAGGGAATTTCATTGTCTAGCAGCCAAAATATTTTAAAGCACAACACAATCCTCCTCCAACCTGAGAATGGGCCAATTGCAAGGATCCTTCCACCTAGCCACCTCCACCTACCCATAAGGATAAAAATTCTTAAAATCACTCGCCCTTGACCAACCAGCCTCCAAAAAGCATTGACACATATTCACCAAATTAGGATACTGACGTAGAATGGGGGGAAGCCATCCCATAAATCAGACCAAAAGAGAGCCTCAACCCCCTATTACATATCCAAAACAGGCCCTCCTTGATCAACGCAGCCTCTTAAGCATTTCCCAAACCACAAAACCTTTCCCCACCAGAGGAAACCTGGGAAGCTCCTCCTTCAGAACCCTCAGAAGGTACTTGTGAGATAAAATCCTGGCCCAGATATGATTCTGCTCCACACACCACCTCCAGTAAAGCTTTGCAGCCAAAGCCAACCCAAACTAAGTCACCTACCGCAATCCAAGACCCCCAAACTACCTCGAGCTACACACAATATCCCACTTTACCAGGCTCCACTTGGATGAGGACAAGCTACCCACCCATAAGAATTGTCTATCCAGAGAGTCCAAATCCTCCACAAACCCAACTAGAGCCACTTGTAATATGCACCTATAAATAGGAAGAGCCCACACCATGAACTTAAGCAGCTGAACACGACCAACAAAGGACAACCATCTATGAGTCTGATAATTAACCTTCACATGAAACTTTTCCAAAATACGCTACCACGATTCCCTGGGAAGTCTACCAACAGAGATAGGAATACGAAGATAAGTTAAGGGGAGAGAACCAATCTAGAACCTCAAGATATGAGCAATCCTTTGTTGAATAAGCCTTAGAGTATTGAAGAAAAAAATGGAAGATTTATCTTCATTAATCCTTTGACTAGAAGCAACAAGGTAGATATCCAAAGCCTTATACAAATTCAAAGTTTCTCTAATCTTAGCGAAACCAATCAAGGCAATATCATCCACAAATTGCAAGTGAGATTGAGGAGGAAAACCATTTCCCTACTTCCATCCCTGGATAAAACCCAACTGCACATTATGTTTCACTAGTCTCCCTAGGCCTTCCGCAAGAAGAATAAATAAATAGGGAGAGAGAGGATCCCCTTGATGAAGACCCCTAGAAGCACTAAAAAGAGAGGAAAGCTCACCATTTATCAACATCGAGAAAGAAGTGGAGGTAACACAACACATAACCCACTAGACCCACTCCTCAGCAAAACCAAAAGCAATAAGAATTTTTTGCAAGAAGGACCACTTCACTCTATCATAGGCCTTTGCCATATCAAGCTTGATGAACATAGACTTTTCTTTCGAGGATTCCATAGAATGAATGGTCTTAGTTACAATGACCACCCCTTCCAAAATTTGTAGATCCTCCATAAAACCACTTTTTTTCTCAAAGATAAGCCCTCTAAGCCATCTCTTCAACCTTTCAAAAATCAGCTTGGAAATGATTTTATAAACTACATTACAAAGGGAAATGGGTCAAAATTGACTCAGACGATCCACCCCATCACATTTGGGAATGAGAGAAAGGAATTTAGAGTTTAAATCCTGCAGCATCTTCTTATTCCTTTGAGACTCACAAACCACCTCCAAAAGGTCCAGCTTAATGATATCCCAAAATTCTTGATAAAATTCAACTGAAAAACCATCAAGGTCTGGGGCTTTCCCTTTCTTCATCTGGAAAAAAATAGCCTCTAATTCCTCCAATGAGGTATTGCTCAGACCCATCCACCTTAGCCTCCACTTATGAGAAAAAGACACCTTCCATTCTGAACATCCTAGAAGTTAAAGTTATCCAAGATCATGGATGTGGGGACTATAAAATGAAAAAGAGTGTCTTTGTGATAGGAGAGTTACCCCAATCTCCTAGATCTCATGGGAAACCACAACCAATTGACACAACATCTCATACCTTCCAAGAGAAGCTATCACCTTGAAAAAATGGGGACACCTAAGCAAAGAGGTGGTAGAAGAGAAAGATGTATCAAGCCTATATTATCAAGATGAAAGTCCCATGCCAGATCTCCCCATGGAAGAAAACAACAAAGGTCTTCAATTAATGTTTAACTGGGACTATAACAAAAATGAAAAGCTCGAGAAAAATGACAATGGCCTATTAGAACCCATCATTCCTGAGAAGCACCTAAAGAATCTTGGCCTTGGATGTACCCCTGGAAAGATAACCATTCTTGGCAAAGGTACCCATGTTAAAAAATTCAAAGCTCCTCCTTAATTACCGGTATCCACAGGTCTACCTCTAGATAACTATACCTTTGATATAACTAACATGTATGACGAGGATTCCATCTCTAATTCACCCATATTATTTGAGGATTCCTCCCTTTTTATGATCACTACCATGTCCTTTGAGCCAAGTAACCAAACCACTAAACTAAAGCTTGTTTACCCCCAACTGATAGACTGTGACCAACGAGGACCACCGATCTTAGACACATTCAAAAATGATGAGGCTCTCTCAGAATTCATGAGACTAAGGGATACTCTACCATATGGAGATCACAAAGCAAGGTTTGATATTGAGTTGGACACACATGCGTACTATGGGGAAACAATTGAATCTCTTAGTTGCAAAATTGAAAATCTAAGAGTAACATCCAGGTCTTTAAGTGAAAACCACACTGTGGCACTTCCTGACCCGAAAATAGTAAAAATAAAGGATGTATCTGATGGTGTAAACCTCTCTAAGGCGTCAAAGGATGAGGGATTCAATCTTCCCCTTAGTTCCATCCATCAGGAAAAATCAGCAATACTAGCAGAAAAATGCAACCCAATCAATCTAGGAACCGAGGAGACACCACACATCACTTTCTATGTTAAGTCACTTTTGATTGAGGAAAAAGAAATTCTAGCTGCGTTTCTAAAAAAAAGGAAAGTAAATTTTGCATGGACCTACATTGATATGCTAGGCCTTTATCTAGAGGTAGTGGTTCACCATCTAGTAGTCTATCAAGAGGCAAAACCAATAAGATAGAAATTGAGAAAGATGCACCCGCAGATCGCATTATTGGTCAAACTAGAATTGTAGAAACTCCTTGATGCTGGCTTCATATGACCTATTGATTATCCTAAATGGGTTTCCAACCTTGTACTTGTTTCTAATCCCAATGGGGGAATCTGAATCTGCACTAACTTCAAGTACCTAAACAAAGCATGCCCTAAGGATGATTTCCCTCTTCCCAACATAGACATGATTGTAGATCGAACAACGAGACACGAAATGTTATCATTGATGGATGGGTTTTCAGGGTACAATCAGATTATGACAGAAAAGGATGATCAGCATAAGACAACCTTCAGCTGTCCATGTAGCACCTACTGTTGGAACATGATTCCATTTGGGTTAAAGAACGTTGGTGCTACATACCAAAGGGCTATGACTTTGATTTTTCATGACATGATCCACAAATCTATAGAAGACTATGTGGATGACTTACTAGCCAAATCAAGGAAGCATCAGGACCACCTAGCAATGCTAGGATCTATTTTTTGACATACTAGAAGAATATAAAGTACAACTCAATCCTAAGAAATGTGTCTTTGGAGTGCAATCAAGAAAAATTTTAGGGTATATTGTATCAATGAGGGGAATTGAGATAGATCTTGCAAAATTCAAAGCAATTCTTGAAATGGAAGCACCACAAACATTGAAGCAATTAAGGGGCTTGTAGGGAAGGCTCCAATCCATTCACAGATTCATAGCATAGTTAGCAGATAAAGTTGCCCCATATTCTCATCTACTCCACAAGGGGGTAACATACAAATGGGATGAGAAATGTGATAAGGAATTCAATAAAATCAAGGAATACTTGCTAACCCTATCAGTCCTCATTCCATCGATCCAGAAAAAACCATTGATCCTATACATATCAGTGACAGTGGTAGCCCTTGGTGCTCTCCTAGCTCAGCATGATGAAACAAGGAAAGAGAAGGCCATTTACTATATCAGTAGGACCATGGTGGGACATGAGCTAAATTACACATTCATTGAAAAATATATGCCTCGCAGTAGTGTTTGTCGCACAAAAATTTAGACACTACATGCTTGCTCATCAAATAAAGCTCATCGCCAAGATAGACCCCCTCAAATATCTACTTTCTAAGGCAACACTTGCAAGGCGAATGGATAAGTGGGTCATGATATTGACAAAGTATGACATTGAGTATGTAGAAGGGAAAGCTATCAAGGGATAGGTAATCACAAATCAATTGGTGGAAGCACCTATATACTCAAAGAACCCCCTAGTATCAGAGTCTCCAAACGAGTCCATTTTCAATCTCAGTGTAGAAGATCATTGGAAGGTATACTTCAACGGGTTATATACTCAACATGGGTCAGGATCCAGAGTCTTCTTTATCCCACCACAAGGAGATTGCATCCCGAAGTCATATAAGTTATCTTTTCCATGCACCAATAATATTGTAGAGTATGAGGCTCTAGTCATAGGACTCTGAATTGCAATATAGTGACAAATCATGGCACTTAAAGTTTATGGGGATTCACAGTTAATTATCAACTAGGTCAATAATGAATACCAAACAAAGGATGACAAGCTTACCCCGTACAAGAAACTGGTGGAGAATCTCAAGGAATTCTTCATTGACATCACCTGTGAACAAATTCCAAGGGTAAACAACAGAGCAGTTGATGTTATAGCCATAATTGGATCATTGTTGTATATCCCACGCAACATCCCTAAGCATGAATTCCTAGTTGAGCAGCTTCTTGTACCAGCTTTTGAGGTACCATATTCTGAGTTTGTGTGTGAAATCGTTGGTCCCAATGATCCTTGGTACCATGACATAGTCGCCTACCTGAAAATAGGAGTCCTCCCTGCTGACATCACCCCAAACCTCAAAAGAACCTTTATTAAAAATTCATCCCATTTCGTTATCTTAGGTGACACCCTGTACCATAGGAGTATCAAAGGAACCCTTTTATGATTCCTTAACCCCAAGGAATATTTGACTGTTTTAATTGAGGTACACGATGGTATTTGTGGTTTGCATTCTAGTGATATGACCTTGGACAAGAAACTGTTGAGGACTAGGTATTAATGGCCTAAAATGGAGAAGGAAGCTCATGACTATGTCTAAAAAAATTTTGTAATTCCAACAACATGGAGACCTCATTCATGCACCATCTTAGGAGCTCCAACCGATTATAACACTTTGGACCTTTTCATAATGGGGACTCGACCTCATCAGAAAAATCACTCCCACCTCATCTAATGGACACAAGTTCATTATCACCGCACCAGAGTACTTCACAAAGTGGGTAGAAGCTATCCCCATGACCTATATCATAGGAAAGAAGATTTCCAAATTCATCATGAATTACCTCATTTTCTGCTACGGTGTCCCAAAAGCCCTTATCTTAGATAATGGGACACCTTTCAAGAACCAGGATGTTCGAGAGCTATGCCAAAAATTCAATATCCAACATCGCTTCTCCACCCCATACTGCCCCTAGGGTAATGGCCAAGCTAAGGCTTCTAATAAAACCATCCTAAAAATCCTCAAGAAAACAGTCAATGAAGTTGGCCGTGACTGGCACCTAAAGTTGAATCCTGCCTTATGGGCCTACCGAATGAGTACCTGCACACCCAAAAGTGCAACACCCTTCTCCTTGGTCTATGGATCAAAATCCATCCTTCCCATTGAGATCAAGCTCCCATCCTTAAGAATATCACTACAAAATCTCATTACTAATGAAGAATACAGGGTGTCATGGTTGAACGAGCTAGAACTATTGGATGAGCGATGCATGGATGCTTTGAACCATCTATAGGTTTATCAGAACCGTCTCAAGCGAAGATATAATAAGAAGATAAAGAGTCGTTCATTTCAATTTGGAGAGCTTGTATTGAAAGAAAATCAGAAGAATGTACCAAATCTAGACAGCAAGAGAATATTTTAACCCAATTGGTTGGGACCCTTTGTCATCATAGCAAGTTATAAATCAGGAATATATCAACTATCCACACCCGAAGGTGAGCCTCTGTAGTATCCCATCAATAGCTCCCATATCACAAAAAATTATGCCCAAGCTTGCAAGGTATAAATCAAAAATACAAAAATCCAAAAAAATTAGAAAAAAAGGATTGAAAACAGTAAAGCAAAAAAAATCATCCTCTAGTGAAAACCACTTCAGTGGTGCTTTGGGAAAGTGGTGCAGGAGCACCCATAGGTTACCATAGATTGTCTAGAAGGTCATTTTTTGGCAATTTGTTTAGGCCAACTTATCATCTATTCATGTTCATTTTTGGTTGTGCCTTAGTGGCATTTTTTATTGGGTGTTGATCATTTGATGAAGGTCATGTTGACCATTGGATAGGCTTAAGGGAGTTTGTTTTCAAATTCTTGCAAAATGTTTTGAAAATATTGTTTAATTGGAGCTACAAGTGGCCAAGAAGAGTCAAGGAGAGGATAACTAATTTGGTGACCTATTTATGAGATGCCTCGGCATTGGAGAGGGGTTGGAAGCATTTGTTATGTTTTGAAGTTTTGTGAATTCAATAAAAGCAATTGTGTTTGAGAGTGAATTTTCTGATTTTTGCATTGAAGTGAGGTTTTAATGGATTGATCATGGCACTGTAATTTGTGTAGGGTGTAGTGTAGTTGTTCTTCAAGCATTGTGTGGAATTACTTAGTTTCTTTATTCAATTTCAAGCATTTTTTGAAAATAGTTTAGTTTTCTTACTGTTACTGGTCTGAACCAGGCAGTTTTGTGAAAATGGAGTTTTAGTTCACTTTCCCACTGTACAAATTGTAAGGCCCTTTGGTAACAGTGACTAGACTCCATGGATTTACATATGGTAGGGTTTAGGGCCTTTGAAAGCATAGGAGCTACTGTGGAAGTCTTGCCCTAGGCGAGTCAGGGAAGTGCCCGGCTAGGAAAGACCTTAGTGCAGAGCACTTGAGTTGCAAAGGTGCCAAATTCTTGGAAAATTATCTTTTGAAGAAGGTAGGTATGAGTCTTTCCAAGAATTAGCATGGAGGAGGAAGCTCCAACAATCCATCTGGTGAAGGAAAGACTTAACAGTTTGCAAAGAAACCAAGAAAGGGTTTAAAAGACCTAGTTTAGCTCATTTTCAAGTTAGGGTGTTGTACGGCCAGTTGTGACCCAAGACCCCAAAAATCCTTGAGAGGTGGGAATATGTACCAGGAATCCCAAGAAAAGTTTGGAGTGTTCTTTGGAAAGACTTGGGAAAAACCCTGATTTCTCGGAGAAAGAGGCCTAATTGGGGCTCCTAGGGCTAGTAGCCTTTTAGGCCTAAATGAGGGTTTGGTGAAAGCGACCTACAGATGGAGCTAGGTGGACTCCTAATACACTTAGTATGATGGATGGATGACCTTAGAAGCACCTCCACACCCCTAAAAAACTATATTCAAGAGTTTGGAGGATTAGTAGCCTTTAGAGTGGATTAAGGGCTAAGGCAAGGGTTTCAAGATTGCACCAAGTCTTGACTTGGTATGAGGATCTTTATTGATAGTTGGGTTGGAAAGAAGAAACCAGGGGACCCTCAGAAGGAAGAGGTCCTGTAGGTTGCAAGTGGTGGAGTGAGACACCCCAGAGGTCTTCCAAGCAAGACCTAGAGCATGAATCAGTGATTGATTCATCCAACCTCCCTATCAGAAAGTACCTGTTGATGGGTGTTTTTGCACCTTCTCAACACATGCAGCACACAAGTATGCCACCTCTCTTGAAAGGTAGAAATCTGCAAACAAGTTTTAGATTACTATCCCAAGGTCTCTTGGGTGTCAAGTCATGACAATGCTTGGAATAATTCAGTTGGTTGATGTGATTTTTTGGTAATCATAAGGTGGCATTTATGGTTTACAAAGCATGGGAAGTTGGGTCTACAAATGGAGTTTCAAGGTGCTATAAATGAATGAAGAGTGGTTTCTCACTCAAAATAGCAAGCTAAAACTCACCATTTTCATCAGATTTAGCATTGTTTTGATGCTTTGAATCCTACTCTAACAAAAGACTAAAATAAATAGCAAAAGATGAAGGGTTAAGAGAAGTTATTCTAAATATAAGCTATGAATGAATAGTAACAATGGAGAATTCTACAGTAGACATACTCCCATAAACTAAGTTTTGCTTGACCAAGAGGACCTACAACTACACAAAACTAGTGCAATCTCCTAAGGTCTGCAATTTTTTCAGATTGTGCATTCACTTCATGAACATAAAATTCAACTAAGTTGCAACAATGAATTAAAGAAGCCTAGGCTAACTTTACAAGTAGTTTGTCATCAACAAGTGCCAAAAGTATGGGATAGAAGTCCATCAAATACTATAACAACAACCATTATCAAAGCCATTCAAGAAACTACAAGCTAAATCTAACATGGAAGTTGAATCATGCATGCAAAATGAGAAAGCTCAAAGAAAACACCCAAGTTCATGCAATGCTTCCTTCTATTGTTACAAAATGCCCTTTACACCAATTCACCAACACCCTTACAAATGAGGAGCAATCCCCTATTTATAGTTTTCCAAATCCCAAATGAATGGCCAAGATTAATTTATAATGAGTGGCCCAAATTTGTTACAAGTTAGGGTTTCACCTACCCCCAATTTCACAATATAAAAATAGAATTTTTTCTTTTTCCCTATTTCATCCTGTAGTCTATTTTGTCCTTTAGTTGTAGCAGTTTTGTCTTTTAGCTGCCTCCTCTGTTGTAGCTAAAAACTAACAAAGGTTGCCCCCTGTTTGATATATTTGCAGCATTTCTTTTAGCCAATCAAGTAGGTTTGGTTTGCAAATTTCTACCTTTCAAGAGAGATAGAGCATTATCTTCTATGTGTGTTGAGAGGTGCAAAAACACCCATCAACAGAACTGGCGCTACAATGAGGAGTGCTTTCATGCAAGATGTATTGGGAACCATGTACTTCAAATCAAATACATGTTCGGGAAATGGATAGTTGCCAAAGGGGGACTGACTTACATATGAATGTGTGCCAAAGAGGCCAATGCCATGAATCAGAAAAGTGGCCTTGGGAAGAAACAAGAGGGAGCTATTTTATCTTTTATCAAATGATCATGATTTTCTAGGAGCTATCCACCAGGATTAGGAGAAACTTGTTGATGGGTGTTTTTTCACTTCTCAACATAGGCAGCACACAAGTGCACTACCTCTCTTGAAAGATAATTCCTACAAACAAGTTGCAAAAAATATCCCAAGATCTCTCGGGTGTCAGGTCATGACAATACTTGGAATAGTTCAATTGGTTGATGTGATTTTTTGGTAATCACAGGGTGGCCCTTATGGTTTACAAAACATAGGAAGTTGGGTCTACAAATGGAGTTTCAAAGTGCTGGAAGTGAATGAACAGTGGTTGCTCACTCAAAACATCAAGTTGAAACTCACTTCAATCACCAAGTTTAACATTATGATGGTGCTTGGAATCCTATTCTAATAAAGGAGTTAAAATAAATAGCAAAATAGAAAGGGTTAAGAGATCTATTCTAAATCTAAGTTATGAATGAATAGTAATAATGGAGGATGCTATAGTAGACAGACTCCCACAAACTGAGTTTTGCTTGACCAAGAGAAGCTACAACTACACAAAACTAGTGCAATCTTCTAAGGTTTGCTAATTTTTAGATTGTGTATTCACCTCATGAACATACAATTTACCACCACTTACAAATGAGGAGCAAGCCCCTATTTATAGTTTTTCAAAGCCCAAATGAATGGTCAGGATTTAATTACAATGTATGGCCTAGATTCAATACAAGCTAGGGTTTCACCTACCCCCAATATTTCACAATTTGAAATAGGCTATTTTGTCTTCTTCTTTATTTTGCCTTGTAGCCTATTTTGTCTTTTAGTTACTGTAGCAGTTTTGTCCTCTAGCTGCCTTCCCTGTTGTGGCTAAAAACTATTGAATTTTTCCCTCGGTTTGATGTGTTTGCAGCATTTCTTCATTTAATTGAATGAGCCTTCTTGCATATTTGTATTGCCAAAGAGTAGACATGCTCCTCTTGATCAAGGTGCAGAGCTCCTATCAATCATTATCATTTGGTGAAAGGATAAAATAGCTTCCTCTTCCTTGTTCCTTCCCAAGGTCACTTTTCTGATTCATGGCACTGGCCTCTTTAGCACACATTCATATGTAAGTCAGTCCCCCTTCGACAACTATCCATTGCCCAAGCATATTTGATTTGAAGTAAATGGTTCCCAATACATCTTGCATGAAAGCACTCCTCATTGTAGCGCCAGTTCTGTTGATGGGTGCTAGGAGGAGAGGCAAGCATAAAACAAATGACAACTGGAGCAATGTGTTCTTCCCTCGTTCAACCCTATTTCTAAGTTGAAATCTCTATCCTTGATGCGATCTTGGGTCCCTCGCAGATATCCTCCCCTTGTCAACCTTCTCAACGGGCCTCCCTAATGGTCCCGCAATAGGTACCATAAATCATGCATGCAAAAGATGCAGTAAGTGCATCCGTGTGTAAATTAGAGAAAGCATTAGTCAAACCCTACAAATTGAGCATTAGATCCAATAATACATCATTGGAAGATCACAAAATTCATCAACATTAGCATTTGGAGTTCATTCAGGTCATCTAGGCCAATGTAGGCTCAGTAGTGTGGGTTTCCCCAAGTTGGAAGCCATCAGGATGAAGGTAGTATGGAAATGGCTCTGAAGCCATGAAGACCCACAGGCAACCGCCAACAGCAAAAATTTCGCATAGGTGAGTTGGTGATCAAATTTCTAATGAGGTAATTAGGCACATGCGGAATTGACCAATGAGGTACCCACAGTCATTAGATTAGGCTATGATGCACTAACGGGTTTGGAGTATGTGGGCATAGGGAGGTTGAAGGACATTTGGAGCTCAGCCATTAAGTAGCAGCCTTCGGGGGATGGTGACCCGCATGCGGAGTTTTGCATTGCGAGACCCACAGGCACCTCAGATGACTAGGGTGGTGTCTTAAAGTTTGATCATTCTCGTACGTGTGGATGGAAGTTATCGGGCCACTGTCGAATGTTCATCATTAAGGAATCACCTCAGAGGGATGGCAGTCCACAGGCGGTGGTCCACATAGTCAGGCCCACATCAAGCTCTTAGATTTAAGTTTTGGCATTTGTCAAACTTCACAGAGCAAAGGGAAACCAATCTTGTGGAACCTGCCATACAAGAAGACGCAGGGTACTCAGGTGTTAGGGAACAACAACAAAGTAAGGGCTACCCCCAGACAGAAATCTGCAAAGGTCATCCTGCATGCTACTTTCTGCATGGTATGATCACAAGGTAAATCTAGGTCGAGGTCACTTAACATGTGCAAAAATAAGCGACGGAGCACCTTCAATTGTCTTCCCTTTATCAAAATGAACCTCTTTTTCTCATGTGGGTGCAAGGATTGCAGGTGCAACCAATGGGAAGGGCATTGATGTTCGACTATTAAGTAGCAGCTAAAGGCAGATGATGTTCGGTAGACGGAAACCCCTAGATGAACTTCTGCAGATAGAAACCCGTAGCCAACAACCCACACACGGAAACCCACAATGAAATTTTTGCAAAGTCACAAAACTTAGTAAATTTGAGATTTTCAATTTTAGCACGTGGGAAAAGGGGGGAGAAAGAGTGCCAAGACATACTCCCTTAAGATTTGACTCACTTTGAAAAATGCAGCAATTTGGGATGCGGAAGCTGGAGGGTCCGATGTTGTTTGCAATAGCATTTCACAAACGGATTTCCACAAACGGAAACCCACAGACAAACTTCTAAAGATGAAAACCTATAGCCAAAAACCCGCACACAGAAACCCGCAATGAAATTTCCTCAACATCTAAACACCTTGCGAACTTGACTCAAACCTCCTTGGGCATGTGGAAACATTCATTTTATGGGCCCTAGATGTTGAAAACTTGAATTTTGCACCCCTATTTGAAATGAAGAGATTGGGAAGGCGAAAGTCAAAGGGTCCATCATCAGAAAACCCTTGGCGAAGGAAATGAGCAGAAATTCTACTTCAGGAAGGTGCACGCCGAAGGCCATAAGAAACAGCGAAATGGGCCCGTTGACCCGCAAAGGGAGACCCGCAAACACTGGTCCACCAGGGGCAATAGCTGCCTGGTCAAAGCCTGGATGAAGAAGTCAGGTGCGGAGCCTGCCATGTAGGCAGAAGTTAAGGGTCAGCCACTGCTTAGCAGCAAAACGCTGACGAAAACCCGCAGCTAGCAACCCACACACGACAACCTGACAGATACCCACAAAAAAAATCTGCAAAGGCGAAAGACTTAGTGAAATTTAGATAGGTGAATTTGGTCAAGGGGTGCTTGATCATTTTAAGGCATGTGACCAACTTAGGCTCGAGGATAGGGGAACGTAAAATGAGGTGGGAGAAAAAATAGCCCATCAGGAGTAAAAGGAAGGGGGTCCCTGCCTTCAACGAGGCGTGTGTACAAAATATGCAAAATAGTACCTTGGTGAAAACCTAGCAAACAAGAACCTTGTGTAAATAAGCACTTTCTATCCACCATCAATTCATTGGCTTTTCCTACATCACCTACCATCACTTTTCGTCACATTCACCCATCGCATTCCACTGATCCTTCCATCACCCATTCGCGTCTGCATCATAGCTTGATCCTGTGATGGTATTATGTTCCATCCTTGAACTACTCGACACATTCCTAAGGTTAGTTTGTCCTACCTATATTGAAGTATTCTATCCCATCACGCTGGGGGCATGTTCTTATATCTACATTGGATAGAATTCATGTATATTCTTGAAATCTTTCTTAATATTAGAATATCCCAAAACATTCATAAAATCATAAAATCTAAAATCATTCAAAAAATCAGAAAATCCAAAAACATTCATAAAGTCAGAAAATCCAAAAACATTCAAAAAATTAGAAAATCCAAAAACATTCATAAAATCATAAAATCCAAAAACATTCATAAAACCAGAAAAAACCCAAAAACATCCAAAACATGTCAAAAACCCAAAAACAAGCAGAAAATAGAAAAAGTAAAAAATAGAGTCGTCATGTCGAACTACGAGGCTTCTACGTGTTTAATGTAGGAAAGGTTGATCTTCGATCAGCCCCAAGGCCCCTAGGTTAAGTCCTTTAGGTGTCCATCACAATAAACTGGCAATCCACATATGTTCATATCTCATCAATAAACGAGTCTATGTCAGTCTAACTACGTGGTCTCTGTGTGTATAATGTAGGAAAAGGTAATCTTTTATCAGCCCCCGAGGCTCCTAGGATAGGTCCTTAGGTTAGGTTCTTGTTCAAAATCTCAAAAAATACCAAAAACATTAGAAAATTTGAAAACAAAACATTTGTAAAACACCTCGAAAATACCAAAAATAGCCTCAAAACATTTCAAAATACCAAAAACATTCAAAAAACCCAAAATCATCCATCCCACTTCAATGTTCACCCACAATAAACATCCACTCATAATAAATCAATCGTCACCTTCAACCTTTGGCAAAACAATCGGAAACAAGGATAGCAAACTGAAAGTGAAAACTCAAATGTCAAGGTCTCAAGTTTAGGTCAGTAGGTAAACAAGTTGGTCAACTCTTGGTATCAATAGCCTATCATCTCGTTAATCTCACAATCATCTGATAACATCATGTCCTAGGATGCATCCTTCCTACAATGGACATCAACATCATACATCACTGTAGTTTAGTCTTGGCTAGGGGTATGAAGAATATTGGCTTGTTTGTTTACTTGATCTTTTTTTTTTTATCTTATTGCGCTCATTCCAATGACCTCTCGACGATGTCTAATCAAAATGATTCAGAGAGAAAGGAATGGGGCATTGATCATTATCTTTTTTCTGTTGTGCTTGTTGGATATTCTTGTAATATAACCTTGGTCATGCTAACTTTGTTCAGTTTGTAGGGAGGATTTTTTGGATGTCTTGTTGACTATTGCATTAGAAGGTTTTTCCTTTTTGTGTTTTGGTCCAAGATGTTTGAAATTTCTAAAGTACATCCTAATAAGGTTTTGTATACCGGGTGTGAACAAGGATACTCCTATCTATTTTTCAATTCAAAGTCCATCTCACTAGATACAACACCATCCTGGTTGTTTTACCTTGATGCATCGTATCTACGTGTGTTATCAAACATAAGGAAAGTAAGCTCTTTATGTCCCCAATCCCTAATAAGCAACACATCATCATTATCACCCATCATCATATCTAATAAAGTCTTGACAACTCATAGACTTGTTATACTTCTTCATCATCTCAAACTCAAGGGTTGATCACTCTTTCTTCTATCTTCTCCATATACTAATACTAACATGGTATCATGACATTCGAAAATAAAATAATCTATTTGCATCCATCTTGCATCCACAAACCATCAACATACTGCATATCGTACATATCATCATAATAGAAAATATTATCCATCATAATATAGATTGGTTATTTTAAGCATCTCAAAAACAATACATCTGCATAATCATCCATTGCACAACCATATAAGCATTACCATAATCATCACATTTTTCATGTATATATCACACATAGAAAAAGATAATGAAAAAGAAGTTAAACATATTATTGCATCGCATCCATCACACATCATTCCATAATATAGATTTGCATCCATAACATACAAGTACATCCATATAGATTAATCATACATTACATATGCATTCATATCATACATCGATAGTATCTCATCACATCATAAAATAAAGCATTATAGCATTATGTTCATTAAGGGAATTCATCCATATCATATGCATCCATCACACATAAAATAAAATAGTATCACATCATATAATTGCATCGAAGTCATCTCATGTATATATCAAAAAAGTTGAATGTCATTATACAATCAGAATCAGATATATAGTACCATCATTGAATATACAAGAGGCTAATCAAAACTCAACCAATGAATGTATACACATCATAAATCAGGTTTTACAATCAAAATATGTGTCTAGTGCACTATCAGTGTCCTGAGCTACCCTTTCTCTATTTGTCACCATGATGGTTGCCTCAGCTCTGATGTTGCAACCCTGATGGTCTACCTAATGTACCGGTGTGAGGAGTCCTGCTAGGAGCAACTTGATTGATGTGGGAGAAATTGGGCTCTCATTACTCCTATTCTACGACTCTATAATATAAAGTCCTATAGTACGATGCCTCCTGCATCACTCTCCCATACATCTTTGCCTAGATCATAGCTTGTCTCTACGCCTACTACGCCGTAGCCTCCAGCTATTGCCTCTGTCCTGTCTCCAAGGCTAGTCTGAGATCGACATCCTACCTCATCTGATGTTCCTATACCACCTCCTATTGTGCTTGATCCCTCTCCTAGGTCAGGGTTTGAATCTGAGCCTGGGCCTGTTGTAGTTGCCCTGTCAAAACCAGTATATGCACCTACAATGCTACTATCTGTTTGTCCCTAGGATCGAGACCTGTTGGTGGTGGCTATGGAACCTGCTGATGTGGTTGTTGTGGTGGCCTCTGACCAATGGGAGACACCAATGGTGGAACCTTTCCATCATTCCCTGACCATCCTGTGGCTGATGACCTTGCTATTGAGGGACCTATCCAATCTAGGGTCCTCTAACCCGTCCTCTACCTATCGTCAATACCACTAGTAATGTTAATCGAATAGGAGTGTGAGCCTAAAAGTATGCATCATATGCTTGTGTAGTTTATGCATTTGTGGGACCATCAAAGTACACCCATGACACCATCACTAGCTACCTAAAGTCATCAATAGCCTACTAAGGCAGAACCTGTTGCCCCCATGCTATCTCTCATGATCTTTGGGAAAATATGGCTCTCTGGCCATCATCAGGTGCATCCCGTACCTCTCCAAACTGGTGAACAACCCTATATGGAAGGTACCACTCTATCATGTGATGCTCTCACCCCTGCAAGTATCTGGTCTAGTGACAGTAAAAAATTTGGGCATCGTCGTCGTGCCATCTATGAAAATGGAGCCAAGGTCTCCATTGAAACACTGTCATCTCATCAATGACACACTTCCAGTGCGGGATGCCTGTAATACCCGTGTAGTGCAATGTGGTCATGCCTCCATATCTATAAATCACTAGATCATCACGATCTATCTAAACATCTACAATAGTGGGCCTCAAGACAACTATATGCTCATATTCCCACACATGTAGAAGTGTAAATGTCACTCCAATGTTGTGGGCCCCATAGTACATAACCTGGTGCATATCATCATATAATGAGGCTAGGACTGCTGGCCCCTAGGCGTAAACAATCATCTCCACCATCATTCAGGACCAAACGATCCCCCATCCAACGCTGCAACCTCTAGCTCGTCTGTTGGGAATGAGGACTCCTAAGATCAATGCTCCAACAAAAAGGGTCAAATTAGTGGAAATCCCCTCATATCACACAAGTTTGATCTGACCATTGTCTACCTCATACTAATCAACCCCAAATAGCTAGAATATTGCATCACCACCGGCCTTGACATCATATATGATACGCTCGCCGTGTATGGGGATCCGCAGGATCCACCATATGTCCTCCAGAGTCATGGTAGCCTCTTCGGTCAGAAGATGGAACGAGGAGGTCTTGCTCTGCCATCTCTCTACCAGTGTCGTCATCATTGCAAGGTGCATCCTCACCTTGGGAATCTGGGCCACATGTCCAAAACCAATCAAGCCAAGGAAAAACAATGCATCATTTGTCAAGTGTCTCACTCAACGCAAAATCCAGCTCCTGTGCTCCTTCAGGTGGAGCACTGGCAGAACCTCCTACATCCAAAACACCCACGATGTCAAATTTAATAAGCCTAGTGTGTTTTTTAATTTAAAATAATCCCCCAAAATCAAAGGCAAGTCATCTTTTGCAAAAGTGATGCTCTGTCATTTTGCAAAAGCAACACTAAAATCAAAAGTGACGCTACACCGCAAAAGCGAGTGGGCATTTCCAGGCGATGCCAAACTCTTCTGGGGTCGCGCAACACCATCTTACAAAGCTGAGTTGGCAATTTTTGCATGACTCTAGAAACCTCCAACATCGCGCAACGCTATGCTGCAAACACGGGTGGACATGCACAAAGGCAACGCTACTTGTAACAAAAGTGACGCCCTATAGGACTGCTTTTGGTTGACCTACTTGGACCCTAATAAATGCATCAAAAAGTGAAAAATGAGAAATTTTTTGAAAGGCGTACCGAGAGTCCTGCGTCCTGAGGCCACTAGAACTTGCGAACCTGATCCATTTGATGTATGGGGAGCACATGAGCCACCATTCTGTTAGTACCTCAGAGCAAAAAGTCAAGATTTCTAGAAGGATAGTTATGCAAATGATTTGAAAATGACCCTTCTAACCCTATTTATGCATTTTTGTAGGGTTTTTTTAGCCCATTAATCCATTTTTTGCCAAATGAAGCCTGTTTTGACCCGTTTTCATCACCGTGAGTTTGTTTTTGCATCTCGTGGGCTATTTTATGCGCTTGAATCGTTGTTGAACCTTTTTCACGAGCTCAACCTAATTTTGCAATTTTTGCCCAATCTCTCTAGGGGGTAGTGTAGCAGCATAATTTATTTTACTGGGGCAGTAGTGGGGCATCTGAAAAAATTGAAATATTTTTGAATTTTGATCTTGGCAGTGTTATTCTTTGAACCAACGCAGCAAGTACCTCGCTTCAAAGAGGGGAAAAATGTAGACACGTAAAAAGTACTGATTGATACTATGCATATGATTCTAATAAATTAACACCATTTCTTCCTAAATCACTTTAGACTAACCAATTAATTAAATAATTTGTATTATTTAGTTAAATTAAGCAAATTTAGCTATTAATCAAATAATCAAATTTATTGATTAATTCACCCTTCTTCTAACTAATATTCATCATATTTAATTAAATCAAATCATTTAATTAAATCCACCTAAATCCTCTCATTTGATTAAATCAATCAAATCAAATGTCACAATCCCCTAACCCATTCAGATTAATTAATTTTGAATTAGTTAATCCTAAATCACTTTATAAATCATCATTAATAAATCCTCCAGCTTTTAACTCCTCAAGAGTTAAATCAACCCATGTTCAACTAACTAGGTTGCACATGAAATTCATTTCTTTTAATTAACTAATTCCTCTATTTATCCTCACAATGGCATATTCTAAGGAATATTCTTCCTAACCACCTCTAATTCAATTTCCCTCCAAAGGTTTTCAAACAACCTATCACATCCTCAATAACTTCTCTTACAAATGCAATAACTTCTCTTACATCCTCTCACATCTCCAACCACATTCATTCAATTCCTCATAAAACCTTTATAAACCTCAACCATTCTCATTTATTTCTCTTCCATCCCCCTCCACTCACACATGTCCCAAAATGTGCTCCACCTTCCTCCAATAGAATTGTGACAAGTGTCACATTCTCATTGGCTCCCATTTTATCCCACATTCAACAAATTCTCTCATTCTTCAATCCTTGAGTTCTATAAATAGAAGCATTCTCTTCATAATATGGATCCACAACTTCAAGCATTATCACTATAGTCATTTCCATACTTAGCATGTCATCATTTTCATCTATTTTGAGCATAGTTTCACCATTTGGAGTTAATCTCACACTTGGAATCACATTCAACATTGGAGCTTATCATTGGGATTGGGAAAGGGCTTCCTTTTCATATCAAAGGGGCACCACTCCCCCTATGGGATGGAGGTTTGCTTAAGTTAGACTAGATTACATGCTTTGTTTTGTTTATTTCAAGTGTTTATCATGTTTTCTTGTCTTCGTGATCAAAGAATCTCATAGGGAGTGTTTTGTTTGACTTCTAACATGTTTAACACTTGATTGATGTTTCTTGCTAGTTGATTGCAAATTGGACACTCACAGCAACAACAATAAATGATAGGTTCTGGTAAAGCAAACCTATACTCTCTAAACTCCAATTCAGCACCCATCCCTAAAGGAAACTTTCTACATTACAACATTTCATAACAGTTATCTACCCTCTAGCAGCATCTACCCTAAGGTGCTCTAGTCTAATAAGGTATCATTGTTCTATTCAAGTAAAAGAATATTCTTCTCACATATGTCTACGAAAAAGAAGAATCAAAATACTAATTTCCTCTCTAAACATAAATCAGATACATGTTTAAATAGAGCAATTCAATAATCAATCATATCATTCACATGAATCATGTTTACTTTCCAACATAAGCATTATCCATTAAAAAATGAATGAAGTAAAAGAACAAAAGAAGGTATGTCACAACTATGTGTGTACATAGACAAGAGTCTATGTGCATACACATGTATGTGCCTATTAAAGATGTTGGTTTGTGCATACATTCTAAAATAAAACAATTAAATCTGAGTGTCATCACTTAATAAAGTTCCATTTTGACATTTCCATTTGTCAGAATTCAAAAAAAAAATTGAATCTAGAATTGAATATGCTCTAATAGTTTCTCACAAACTAGTGTTCCATTTATTTTATACAAGTTGTAATATTCAACTATGTAGTTTACATATGAACATTTTCTCTACTTATAACAGAACATTACTATTTCCAACTAAACAATTACAGAACAAGTTGTTTCAAAAAGAATGTTCATGGTTTGGATCTACATAATGTTTTTCCATTTAAACAGTTACTGAACAAGACTGTTTTTAGCTAAACATACTCTTCCACAAATAAAACAATTTCGTTTCCGACAAAACATTCACTGTTTACAATTACACAATGTTGTTTCCAGCTTAACAGTTACAATTTATGTCAAAGCAATCATGTTTCCAATAGATCAATCACTATTTATAATAGTACTATGATGTTTCAAGCTAATCAGATACTAAATGATAACATTACAATTTAATGTTCACTATTTTTAACAGAACGGGGTTATCTTACGCTGAACAGATAATGAACAATGCTTTTTTTCCATTATCAATTATGGTCTATAGGTAACTCGTCTATCATTATCAAGGCAAAGCCATAAAAATTGCATTAACAACATCAGGCTATCTTAGCTTCATACAGGAGAGTAGAATGTCCATTATTCAACACTTCAAATACACAAACAACACTAAAAATTTCATTGACCAACTATATATGAATATAATGAAACTAATCGACATACTCGTCGATTTGAACTGAGCAACCATTTAGTCAAGGAACAAAAATTAGAAGTTTTTGGGGTTCTTCACAAAACCCGTGCTTTTCAAGGTCATTAACAAAGCACTCATTGATCACTCTAGGAGTGACTAACCTTTACGTGACTGATACATATCTTTCTTAGCAAAAAAAAGGTCATATTCAAGATTACCCATATCGGCTTATTGGTTTTATACCATATATTTCGACATCAGACTCATATCTGTATTTATTTCAAAGAAATATCTTGTTGATCATGAATATCGAACCTTACAAGGGTTAATGAATCAAAAACTTGAATACTCCATAGGTCCTACTGAACAATGGCGGCATCATTATGCATACATTCAATAAATTCTAAGCAATTGTTTTATCCCTTTACCATTATCAGCCCAGTTGATAATGGCAATCGATACATTTGAAAGAAAAAAAAGGGTATTATGCCCCTCCCATAGGATCGACAATCAATCCTCTATAAGGTTAAACACACTAAAATACAAATTTGATCGGAATGAAATTTTGATAGCCATAGTGTGGCTAGCACCATCGTGTGAGTTTAAGTGACAACCGCATCTTTAATGGCTCCAAGCCTCGGCCTAGCTCTATAAACAAGTTGATAAGGCTCTAACTTAGATAATACTCATGCAAGGAAGGTCATAGGCCATGTAACCCCAAAAAGGTGGTCAATATTACATAACATATTGGCTCAAGGTCGTATCAACACAAACAAAGAATTATATTTTTACTATGCTATTGAATCATTCAACAGAATGAAGACAATACCACTAGCATGTTATGGAAACGATAATAAAATCAAGCTTGTTTCCAAAGGAAATAGATTTACCTTAATATTCGAGCTTTTTGTGAAGCTTTCCTCTAATTTTTCCACTTCCATGAGCTCTTTCCCACTTTTTTCCTTTCCAACTAGTTGATTCAATTTGTTGTGCTTTTTTTCCAGGGTTATCAATTCAAAATGGAAACATTGTTCTTTTTTTTTTGCATGTTGTTGGAGCATTATCATTATGGCATTATTTCCAAAGTCGTCGGCCACTATCTTGATTTGAATATTTCCATAATGTTTATGGAAGACCACATCCTTCATGGGTCGCCTTCATGATTTTCGTTTGATTTTCAAACAGTTCGATATGGATAATATCGGTTATCGAAATCAATTTCAAAGGAAATATAAATATGTATATGTATATGTATATATGTATATATATGACATTCATTCACATTTACTATATTCTACATTATATATATTTATGTATATATATATGTATTCGCATTTACATACATACATGTATATATATATGTATAGATTGTTTTCTTGAAGGAGATTATGAGTTTCATATGCTATCACTGAATTAAATAAGAACTTTTATCTCACTTCGAGCATCCATATATAATTTTCACATAATGGAACTCTTATCCTTTTTAATCATACTTTAAAATACGTACTTTTGTTTTCTTCAAAACACAAAATTTAGGTAGACAATTTAATCTACAATCCATTCATTTTCAATCACTGAGGCAATTCAAATCATGTAATTGCATTCTTCTATATGCAAAATAGTTCAAATGCAAGTCATCATGCCATTTGTGGTGTGTGCACCCAGATTCCATCTGGCTTATCGTTTGATCCAGCTAAACAATCCTAATTCAATTGTGTTCTCGTCCTTCAACCTGCCACCCTACAACTGCACACACTTGCACTTGCAAAATTCATTAGTAATGTTCAATTCTAGTCAACATATAAGATAATTTCAAAATATCGCTTAGTCAACATCAATCAACTTCTTTCAATCTATTTCGAGAATTTCAAATTTTCCATTTAAATTTATATTGAATTTCTTCAATAATTCAATTTACCATATTATAATAAATATGCAATAAAATTGGGTTATGACATACTTCATGATATGATGAAGAGTTGAAGGCACGCCATGTATCTCATGAATCCAAGGTCTTCTCAAAAGAAGATTCTATGAAAGATCATGAGGCATAACATGAATAGGATTTTGTAAGGTAGCCTTTCCAACTGTAATAGGAAAAGTAATTACACCAAGTGGTTGCTTTCCTACATTTTCAAATCCTCGAATCGATAAGGAATTGGGTTCAATCCGTGATTTATCCACACCAAGTCTATCCAAAAGGTTCACACTACACACATTAAGATGAAGCCATTATCAACTTGGGTCCTTTTTATTCCTATCCTATTGAATCTACCTATTATCATGAAGGCACATTTTTTATTTCTCATCTCCAAGGGAGGTATTTCGTGTTGATGAAAAAGTAATGTCTATGTTAACCGCATTCATTCCTTTAATTAGAGTTACTACATCACTTGCATTTGTACTAGAGGGAATCACAACTTGTTTCAAGGTTGTTTGAAGCATAGTATGATAGTTAGGAAAATTTTGAATTAGGTCCTACAAGGATAACTTTGCAGGAGTATTCTTAAGTTGTTCAACAAGATCATATTCCTTCCCACAATGTGAAGGAAAATGAGGAGCACTAGGCAAGATGGGATTAGGCAAAGGTAAGGATGTTGGAGTTGTTTGTCTTGATTTTGGGTTGTTTCGAGTATTATATATGTGAGCAATGGTATTATAACTTGATTGTTGTGAAACATTATTCTCAAGTGGTTCAAGAGTGAAAATGGGTTTGTTTTGAGAATTGTTTGAAGGTGGGTATAGGATGAGTTGAGGTTGAATCACATTAACTTCTCTTTATTTCAGTTTATATTAACAAGCCTTAGTGGATGAGCCTTGCAAGATGAAATCCTTAAGGGATCCATCTAACATTTCAAAGTCATCACTACTAAAGGGATTCATGGTTAGGTTGAATTGGAAAAAGAGATTTGACATACTCAAATAACTGTACTTTCTCCAAGTGGTTCATTGGTTTTATAGGTGTTTTTGGTTTTATTTTCTAATGAATGTTAAATGTAATGTAATATAATTGAACTATGAACTAATGCTAGGGATGAAAAGTACAAAAATGTAATTTTATCCACATTTGAAATGAATCTAAATTAAGCTAGATCTAATTAAATGCCTAAAACATAAACTCAGTAAACTGAAATAGAAATCTAATAATAGCAAACTAAAACACAAAAACAAGGTCTTTAATGTCGTAAAATACAGTTTCAAACCTAACACGGGACTAAATCACCCAAAGGGGCATATGAGTCCCAGTTAGGGTTTTTCAAGGATTTATATGTTGATAAAAAGTCAACATAGAATACCCAAAAATCAGGTAAAACCTCCTGTACTAGGACTAAATCACCCAGAGGAACGTATGAGTCCCAGATTAGGGTTTTTACACAAATTTAAAAAAATTCTAATTGAATGTTAGGTTCTCTAGTTTGAATGATGTCTAGACTAAATGCAATTGCAGATTTTAAGTGAATTTCAATGATGCAAGAGGCAAAAATGCAACCTATATGTATTTTTACTAATGCAAGATTTTAAAACCCTAGATGCAACTTAACTAATGAAAAACCTAATGAAAATTTAATGTAAGCTATATCTAGGACTATGATGCACTCCAAATTATAAATAAAGGTGTTCTAAAGGATAGGCTCACCAAAATGAAAGGTAGAAAATTGTCGCTCTATGTTTGGGGGATAGAACAACTAATTTCCTACACGTTTCATTCAAGGAAACCCTAGAGATCTCAATCCAAGGATAGAATGAGGGGAAGAGATCTACAATAAGGTGTCCTAGGGTGTGATTAAATTTATAAAGGGGGTTCACCACCAAGATAAAGCTTGGAAAGACTAGTAACATGCAAGACTTAATGATAAAACCTAATGATATGTAACACTTAAATAAATGACCTAGAAATGAGTTCAAATCAAAATAATAAGCTGGAAAAGTATAGAGGTACACCTGGAAACCTGAATATGCTCAGAACAAGGTCTAGAATTTTGAGAATGTTGACTTTAAGGTTCATTAGGACTCATATGCTAGTAGGGGCGATTTAGTCCCATATTAGGGTTTTTGGGCAGAGACTGGAATCTGGCAGTAACAGGTTTGAATCCTTTGAAACCCAAAAAATCTGCTATACTAGTACTCATACGCCACAAGTGGAATATCAGTCCCATTCTGTTTTTTCAAAAATTCAAGGTCTAAATCTATTCTTCTATCTTTGATCTTTCTTCTTGACTTCATTTCCAAATCTGAACTTGTTAAAAAGCCTACCAAAAAAAATATTGTATTGATTTGCTTATGAGGAGTTTACCTCGGTCAAACCCCTAGTTTGGTAATTAAACCTTGATAGAAACAATGGATCTTGAAAGTAAATGTGAGTACAAACCCTAATCTTAAGTACCTTTAAGATTAGGAAATCTAAAATGCAATGCAACCCTATTCTAATGTGCTAGAATGAGATGCATGAATGAAGCATGAAGATGATGACTCACTTTGGTATATCTCTAATCACCCTAATAAGTCACAATGATGCATGCACCTTCCTTTAGGTAGAAATTAGAATGATAATGGAGGATGGAATCACTTAGGAAACAAGTCATTAGGCTTGGCTTGATGGCTAGTTGCATCTCCCCAACCTGGAATCCATCATGATTCACTATAGACAACCATCATCAATCCTTGACAATGCTAGATCTTGAATGAAAGTGAGCTTGGAAACCTACAAAAACACTATAATGCTGCTCCAAGACTTCAACTTTTCTTGCTACTTGCTCTTGAATACTCTTTTGAAAGTATGCTTGAGTGCTTATGAATGCTTAGACCTTGAATTTCTTTCTCTAGATGAAAATAATGATTTGAAACCTTGTTTATATAGGCACTTCATCTAATTTACCATTTATTAGATCTCAAATGCCGACACCAACCAAAAATTTGAATTGAAAATCTTAATTTCCTGCTCAAACCCTAAAAAGGGGTCACACGAGACTCATACACCACTTGTGGCATATGGTTCCCACCTAAGGGGACTCATACGTCCAAGGTGGCGTATGAGTCCCACCCTAACTTTTTGAGGTGAGTAAATGGGTTGTTAGAAAATTGAATGCTTATGTTGATTTTTTGGGATTTTAGTCGAGATAAGCCTTGAGATCCAAAATAAAGGGTCTTAGGGGCCTATTAATGATGGTCTAAAGGGTTATGAATGCAGGGGTACTAAAATAGGTCCAAATTAAGTATGAAATTGTACCATCTCCAAGAATGTACAATTTTCTACACTACACCAATAAAGAAATAGGAAAGTGGGTGCCAAGAATAAAGTTGGAGGTGTTATTGCTCTAAATGTACTAGCTACACAAATAGGAAAGAAAAAGAAAAAGAATAATAATGTAGGTGAGAGTGTGAGTAGGACTACAAGGAAGTCACTACCTAGAAAATAGATGCATATGCCTAATGTATGCATACAAAAGAGGTATGTCCCTAAATAAAATAATATTGATGTTTCAATCAATATATAAAGAATCCAAAGATGACTAAAAATAATTCAAAGAAGAAGAAACTTTAAGAAGTAGTGAATAAAAAACAAAAGGATGTTAGGGAAGTTGAAAATATTATCAACTTAATGCAGGTTGTTGCTAGTGCTTAGGACATGTCTTTCATCTCTAACACTAGTATTGTGACTATTCCATTATCCACTCCATTAATCATATAGAAACTGATTGGTATGGATCAAGCATTGATTCAATTGAAAGTTCATATATTTATTAAATAGTTGCTAAGAATCCTTGAGCATAGAGAATGGGCATTACTTTACATTAAGACCCAATTATTGTTTAATATTCTAGTAAAGATTATAGTGATCCCAAGGAGGGTGTTAATGAAGCTAATTTCCAAGAGGTTCCTAAGGTCTACTTGGGCCTAATGGATACCAACAATGAATAGGTGATTGATCTAGTTTACACATCTTTATTGATAAAAGATAAAATAGTATGCAATTGTATGCTAGATTGAGGAGAATCCAACAATGTGATACCTCTAGACTTCATGAACCAATTAGGGATAAAAGTGTCCAATTCATATAGAAAATTATTTCCCATACATTCTCACAAGGTAAATGTAATTGGGGTAATAAATAATGTTGAAGCAAACTTGCTACATACATTGGTAAATATTTTTATGGACATTATCATAGTTTATTATCCCTCGAAATGGGTAAATATTTTTATGGACATTATCATAGTTTATCATAGTGTATTAGGAAAATATTTTGTAATATTAGTTCTCATCGTTGTTTGTAATATATTCATAAGGGGTGATACGTCCACTAATAGCGGTTAAGGTGAGTTGTGGACATAAATATTTAATATTATTTTCCCTACATGCGGATGCCTGGAATGTGATAATAAATGATAAGGAAAAGGAAAATTGAGTGACTATTGAGGTTCTCCAAGTGGGATCTTGGAATGAGGCAACATGTGTCTCTTGGTATTCCATCATTTATTGTATTTAATGTAATGTTTATCTTCCATGTTTGAGCGCCCAAGTTGGAGGGAAAGTATTGGAGCCAAAATCAGAGTCCTTTCGCATTTTCAGGAGGTATTCCAAGGGTTGGGGACATTTGGAATGAAGGATCATCTTTGGGAGAATTGTGTGGGGCTTAATATGTCTTCACAAGTCTACAAATTTGGCCTCTTGGATGTAGAAAATATGATCAAGTTGAATGTAGATTTTTACTGCAGGTACAAGGATAGGTTGAGGCATAAGGAGGTTGTTCATAGGTGCACAGGTGCTTCAGAGATGGAAGCAAATAGGATAATGGAAGTGATTGTATTATAATCTCATTTGTTTGAAGATAATGCATACTTGGCCTCTCTTCTTGGTGGATTTTTCCCACAAGGGTTTCTCCACGTAAATCATGCGTTATGTGATGCTCTTGTGTTGTTCATTTGTGACTCATTGCTGCTATTTTATGGTGATGTTATTCTTTATATATATTTTATTATAATTTCACATAAGATTGTGTTAATAAGCATGTTATGTTGGCTGATTTTTAACATCATAAATAAGATGGATATAATCATGGTAATTCTATATTAAAGCAACTTAATTTTTCATATTTACATATAAGTTTCAATTTTTTGTGTTGTTGTAGTCCAATCCTTTTATCTCATCCATTGAATTCATATTTTGATAGAGATTTAATTTCCCAACAATTAGTATAAGAACCTATTTATTTCTCATCATTTGGTATCAAATCTTAAGGTGAATTTGGTTCTAGGTATTCCTTCTTTTTTATTTCTTAGCTTGGAAAGCTTGTGGGAATTTGTTAGAAGGAATTGAAGGTTCTTGGAAGGTTTTTGGGGTTGCAATGAATTTTGTATGAGTTAACTTTATTTTGTATATTTTTTATATTGGAAGTCATGGATATTGTCAATGTGATCTATGTTGGGCATTGGAAGCTCGTGATTATAGATCTTCATGGATTTGGTTATGTATTGGTAACTTGGAGCTCTTATTTGATGATATATGTGTATCCTCTTGTTTGGTGGATTTGTTCCTTTACCTTATGGTCATGTGCATTAAGAATGTGTTCATGTTGGATGGGTAGAGACATCCTAGTCACATGGAGGAACACCCTCAATTTGGACTACAAAATGGAGTGCTTATGTTGGTTTCATGGTTTTAGCCCTTGGTTACATGAAAGCACTAGAAGATAAGCCACTAACCTCTTTGTGAGTTATGTAGTTGATATGTTTCATATGTTATAAGCTCCTAGACAACTTGGTTTTTCTTATTGGGTTGCAATTTACTCTTGTTTTTAGGTGTGGGTTTGTAAATATGTAATTCTATTATTTAGATGTCATGTTTGATGTTAATGTTTAGATGTTTGATTTCAGATTTACAAAGATGGTTTTTCATGTTTTACATGTTAACTAACATATGTGGTATGTATATCTATGATGAGACTATATTTCAGGTGTTCTAGATGAAGATAGTTATAGGTTTACATGGTTGCTTGGAGGATTCTTATTGATCTATGGTTACTCCTGTGTGTGTTTGTTTGGTAAATCAGATATAGCATTGACTCCGATGTTTGAGTCTTAGAAGTTCACACGTTATTACGGAATATCTCTATTTTGAATGATATTGATGTGGGGTTGAATCTATTTTTCAATTATTTGAGATTAGAGCATTGGTTATGTATTTCTCCTTTGAGATGTTGCATATGTGTAGATCTTGTAAAATTACCTGATGTGGATTCTGTTTGGTAGGACATATTCATGGTCACCATTATTATATTGGTATGCTTATTGCAGTGGGAGATGGTTATTGGGAGTACCTAATATATATTTTTTCATTTGAATCTTTAGTAGTTGTTTATGGTGCATGACAAGCTCTATTCACTTTTGAGTAGAGTTTTGGCAATAATATTGGCCATGATGTCATGTATAACTCGGTATTACTTTTAGTGGGAGATTTATGCAATTACATAATATGTTATATCTTATTTTTTTCAATATTTTGGTTCTGAGCTATTGTTGTTATAGTAAATGTAGTAAGCCATGGATAATCTTTGATTAGAAGATGGATGATATTTTGAAATGGTTGTTGTTGTCATAAGGAGCTCTTGGATTCTAAACTTAGATTGTAGTAAGAGTTTAATTAAATCTTTGGTTCTATTGATAAAGGATGTGTGGAATTTGTATCTTCTTTGTTTAGAGATTGTGGTTATACTTTACCTTTTGGGAGCTCATGGTATTGAGTTCTTTGATTGTGTTGGGGCCATGGAGGATCTTCAGTTAGGAGATGGTTATCATGATGCCTAAATATCTCGGTTACACAGTTCAATGGGAGCTCTAGCAGTGATGTTGATTCATCATTTGATGATGGATGGTTATTTTTATCTGATCTCCTAAGAGGGGATGTTATATCATGATGTCATGATATGCTCTTGATTCTATAGTGGGAATTTTGATAATGGTCTTATTTGTTCTCTTTGGGTTTGAGTATTAATCATTTTCTTGGAGCTTCATGATTTTGCAGGGTTGCATTTGAAGTTGGAATGGATCAATTGGTGGATGCTAATGGAGACTAGAGAGAATTTGGTTAGCCTAAGAGATCTCTTATTTATGGGATTGTATGTTGAGATAATTACTCTTTGATGAGGATTTCAACAAAAAGACCGATAAGCCTACACCTAGTTATAGATGTGAATCCATTATGGACCTAAAGAGAAGATTGTCATTTCTTGGTATTGTGTGCACAAGACAATCTTGTATCCCACTCTTGGTCTACTCAATAGGTGAATTATCTGAGAGGTGTTTCCCACCTAATTATCAGATGCATTCTTTATTTTGTATCTTATATTCTCATATGATGAGTTAGTCTTGAATATAAATTTTTTGAAGACTTATTAAGAAGAAGATGCATGGTTTACAGATTTTCATTGTTCTCTTTGTTTTGATCTTAAGCCATGGATCTAGTTTTAAAGACTTATTTCGAGAGGTACATGAAATGGTTTGTGGCTTTGGACATATTCCTTTTTTTGTGGGAATGATTGGTTGGTTTGATATACCTTCGATATGAGAGGTTTACATCTATTGCTGCCATGTTTTCATTTGATTTGAATGTTAGATGTTGATATCCTTTCATTATGGGAATGGTGAAGGAGATCTTTACACAAATTGTTACATGTTAGTGTGGAGCAAGGATAAGATTTGGTTGGCAGGTTCTCTCTTTGGTCATGGTATTCTTTCTGGTTGTTTGGTTCCACATGGTTGAGTGTGAAGAACTTGGGAGAGCTATGGAGACTAGTGGTGATAGAGGTATTACAACATATTTGTCTAAAATATTTGTATATCATTGTATGTTTCCTTGACACTATGTAGTAGAGGAATTAGCCACATCCTCTATATGAAGTACTATAGGTAGATTGGTAAGCCTTGATCTATTTTCAGATATGACATTACTCATGCAGTAGGAGTTTTTGGATATATGTTTTGGTTATCCTCTTTGATATCTTAGTTTATTGATTATTGATGTGATGATGAGATTTCATGCATAATTGGATTGGTATCTACAAGTTATGTAATTTGTATGTGTGTACAACCTATTCATTGCAGTGGGATGACTCGAATGTGGACTATCTATATCCATAAGATTGTTTCACTATTAATGCATAATTTGTTAGTTGGCCTTGTCTATAATCATTTGTGCATTGGTATGTTGCATTGAGATAGGAGGATGGATATAAAAAGACTTGATTGCATATTTTTGGTTGGTATATTGATGAAACGAAGTTCTATCTATGTTGTGTATACCCTAGTTTGAGGTATGGTTAGCTTGGGTGAATTACAATTGTGGTTGCTATTCTAGGTGGTATGAGCAAGGTAACTACTTAGACCCTTTGTTATCATTTGAATTTGATGCTTGTGTTCATATAAATATTGGTGTAGGTTTAAGTGATAGTTGATAGATTTCACCTTGGAATGTTCATTTTTCTTCTATAGGTGGCATGATGGAGGATGTGAAGGATTTTTTTGCTTTATGGTGGTTATCATGGTTGTTTTTACATGTGTCTTGTTGGAGCACAAGAGCATGTTGAAAATTCAAATTGTACATGATTGGATAAGGTATTTTTTCCCTTGCTTATGATTTATATGGATGCATTTACAATGTTGATGTCAAGTGGGAGAATGTTAGGATTAAGGTGCCATACACCTTGTAAATCCTATGTCATGGTTCCAACATCCTTGGACAATGTCTCTAGGCACTTAGGGTGTATTGGGAAAATATTTTGTAATATTAATTCTCGCCAATGTTTGTAATATATTCATAACAAGTGATGGTCCTGATGCAGGAGCATCCAGTGGTGTAGGGCAATCTTTCATCACCCAAAAAAATTATTTTTCCTTATTTTATTTAGTTATTTTGAGTCCCATGATGGCACTTAAGGGGTGTAAGACAGTTAGGAGTGAGAAAAGGAAAAATATGATCACTTACTATTTTCAGTAAGTTGGCCCAAATGGGATCATATGGACTTAAAAATTTACCCGAAGGAGTAGAGCTAAAAAACATTTATGATCTTGAAAGAATCACCTCAATACCTTGAATGGTTTGGGAGATATTCAAGTTTTTGTCCCGAGAAATTTCTCCAATGCAGCTTCAAATTCAACTATGAAAACCTTAGAGGCCTCGAAATAGCTTGAAAAGTTGACGAACTGATCTTTGATGGGTTCAACATTATAGATCTTTTTGAGAGCTTTCCAATGATATGTTATAATATCCAATTGGACACCCGGATCAAAAGTTATGGCCCCGCGAAGTTGCCCCTCTAAAAAGTGAATTTCATTAAAATTTCTTCTGAGGCCAAAAATCAAACAGTGGGACTTTTGGCACCAAAACAAAAGGGAAAGTTAAAGTTTCTAGAACATTCTAGGGCGGTTATTAGGTAAAATAAAAGGGTTAAGTGGGGGTTGTAAAAGGTGGCTCCATTAGTGCAGATTGTGGCTTCGAATAAAATATTTTGTTTTCAAAGTTGATTTTGTTGTAATGAATCAAGCCCATGAGGCTGTAGCATTGTAAGTTCTTAATCTGTAATTTCATTTTCTGAAATTAATTGAAAGTGAGTTGTTTTTTGTCTCGCATCTTCTATGTCGGTATCTATTGTTGTGTTTGTGTGGGTTTCACGTGTAGCCCTCATCAAGTCCACTAGTATCAGTAAAATTAAGTTGTGGACATAAATATTTAATATTGTTTTTCCCACACGTGGATGCCTAGAATAGGATAATAATGTTGGATCTCAATTGTGTTTATAGTTTGTCCTTGATGACAAAATCTCTTTCAGTTGGTTTCCTTGTCAGGATGGTTCTTTTTGCATATCACAGGTATTGGTTGTTTCTCATTCGGGCTTACACATATCAACATGAGTATGGCAGGGTCTCCCTGATCCACTTTGAAATGTCTGTGTTGCCTATCGGCAAGACATTTATGATGTCATGTCGATTGTATTTAACATACTGGCTACTTTCGGCGTAACATTCCCATTATCTTGGTGACAGTGGAAAGATCTATTGGCATGAGTTGTGTTCACCGCTGGGAGGTCTTACCGAATGAGTCGGGTCTCACCGACTAACTCATAAGGTGGTTCATTGAGCGTTTTGTGTCTTGGCGACCGACACAAGAAAGATTATTTTGGAAAGTCTTGTCTTTTGTTTCGGCGACTGAAAGAAATATCTATCGGCATATGTTATTTCGTCGGTATGTGGTCTCAGCGATATTGGTATGTCACACCGATCGGAGATTAAATGGAAACTCATTGGCAAGAGCTTAAGGCTTCGGTGTGAGGTTATAACGAATATGCAATGTCACACCGACCTGTGGTGGATGGATGCATATCAGCAAGAGCTTTGCTTCGGTGGAATAGCAAACTTTTTGGTCTTGTCGACTAAGTCTTATGAAGTTCATTTGGCTAGAGATTGGCATTGTCTCAGCGACTCATAAGAATTGAAAAGTATTTTTGGTGAGACTCTTTCATCGATGTGAGGTCATGGCGAGGATGGTGTGTCTTGTCGACAAATTCAAATGAATGACTTTCAGTACAACAAAGTTGATCTCTATGATGTCTCTCCGATATCAAAAGCTATAGCGTTAGCGAATGATGGTTTCATTTCGGTGAGAGAACCTTTTTGTCTCATCGACCTGAAGGATGTTATGAGCTCTCGGCATGACATTATGTATTCGACATGACTTCTCTTGACTCTCATGGGTCTTAGGAAAAGCGACAAACATAAGGTTGTCTGGCGACATTAAAGTTGCCTTCAGCATAATGTGTCATCGATGGAAATAAAAAGGGAATAGGGAAAAATTTCTGAGCTTATTCTTTTAGCTGGGTATCGAACCCTAGCCTGGCCGCCATCATGAGAAATTTTCATAATCTATTCTTTTCTATTGTTGTTGACTGTAACGGTTTTTACAGTGGTTTTTTGGAAGGTTTGTTTGGTGCATTTCTGGCTGGAAGCTCAACAGTGGTTGATGGAGCCATGGGAGTTACAGATTTGTCTGGTATTTTTATTTATGCGTTTCATGCTGCACATATTGGTTTATAATCACCATTTTTATTTAACTACTCTCTGCATCTCAGTCAATATGATGCCCTAACTAAGTATTGTCATTTATGCATTAGAGGTTATGATTTTCTGTGGTGGATAGTTGTGCTTTTTATGCAGTAAAATGAACTCATACATTACAAATTTGTTGAGAACGACTCTTAGCTGGGTTGGTTGTTCTACCGTCACTCCTAAAGACAGTTACCTATCTGGCAGATGTATAAATAGAAGCAGAAAACTCTTTTCTGCTGCTGTTGTTGTAATTCTAAGATTATCATTCTTTGGTTGTATGAAAATATATGGATAAAACTCTGCAATAAAATCTGAATAACAAGATGCAGAGATTGTAAATTTCTTCTATATGAAGTATTTTAGGGATTCAATTGTTGAATCTTTAAGGTATTCTGTAGACGAGAAAATAAAGAAATATGTGCTTAACTGAAAACAGACAAATCCTCTGAGTTATTATTATTGTTCAAAACATAATTTGAGGGGTTGGTACTCCTTGAGATAGATATCTCTAAACGAGGGGTTGTTGCTCCTTGAGTGGGTGCTCAAAAATCAGCCTATAAGGCATTGTGAACAGTTGATTAAAAGATTAAGCCTGGAAGGCATTTAGGGAGTGGTTTTTATACCCCAGGAGGGTTTTCCACTCGAAAAATTTTGTGTTACTTCATTCTTTTGTGTTCTCACTGCTTTACTGTGTTGTTGTTGTTTCTATACACTGTTGGGATTATTATTTTTCTCAATTTTGCTTATGAATGATTACATTCAACTCATGAATGCATTAATCAGAATAACATTGAGATCAAATCTAAGCTATGTTTTTTAATTGTTAAAATTTGTCAAATCTGTTAAGACACTGATTCACCCCCCTCTCAGTGTCATTTTAACTCCAACAAATAAATGATAAGAAAAAGGATAAATGAGTGACTATTGGGATTCTTCAAGTGGGATCTTGGAATCAGGAAACATGTGCCTCTTGGTATTTTATTATTTATTACATTTAATGTTGTAGTGTAGAAAAATGTATGCCTTTACATTTTCACACTTTGTTCGGGCCCTCTTAATTAAATGGACTTAATTATGCCTTAATAAGCCTTATTTTACATTTTTCAAAGGGGAAACCCAAAAATAATTAATTCCAACACATAACACTTTACCTTGAGCAATGTGTGTTTCAGGAATAGAGAACTGGGGCCCATTCGCCATGGGCGAATGGGTCCACCCTAGGCCTTTGAACCTAAATTTAAATTATGTTTTTGGTGATATTTTAACATCTCTAAATTTAAATTATATTTTGGTGCCAGTCTGTTGACCATAAGATTAAGGATTTCCCTCTTACAACCCCCCATACTCAATCTTCACCACGGGAAGCTGACAAGTCTTGTTGGACAGAAGGTGCTATCACCAAACCAGAGGAAAAATGGACAATGATTACCAACTAGAAAAACAAGTCCAACTACTCTAGGGCAGTTTCCAAAACCCTTGAGCCAACAAAAGAATTTTCAAACCCTTCAATGAAGGGGAAGGAGACCCAAATGATTTCTAATAGAATTCTAGCTCGACAAGGCCCACTTCCATACCTAGCCTACCTCAGTGATGATAACTCAGCCAACTGCGCCTCCTCCCGTGTCGAGAATCTAGAGGAGATCACGCAGTCCTTCTCAACCTCTTGAAGAAGGAGAATATTTTTAGAAAAAATGGAGGCATTCATCTCCTCCTATTCAAATTGGGGCAGTCCCTCCATATTTTTTGTAGAATCGCTATTCCTCTCTGGAAGAGTCAAAATCTGATGAAATAGTTGAGTTTCTAACATGAATTTTCTCTCCTAGAATGTTCAAGGTCTAATAGACCTCTCTAGGAATTATTCTGCCATGGATACTCTTCAAAAATATGCTAGTATTGATGTGTTGTGTCTTTAGGAAGTTAAAGTTGCTATTTTTTTCTCTCCTCTGCTTGCTGAACTATTTAGCCAACCAGTAAAATGTTTTGCTCTGATCATGAGGTTAGACATGGCAGTGTGGTCACCCTTTTGTCCCCACGGTAGCATGCTTGTGTGGTTGATCATGGGTTTGACCCCACACATAGGCTCGTCTGGATCCTTTTAAACATTGATAATCATTCCTTTGGGATTATTAATGTTTATGCCTCGAATGATGTTGTTGAAAAATCTCTTCTTTGGCGATGGATTGTTGACTCATTGCCAATTGCTACCTAGCTTCTCTATGGGGACTTCAATATGGTTGAGATAGCATACAACAAGGATGGTACTCTGCCATTTCGATAGATAGCTAGCGAAAGAGAGGCCCGGTTTTACATGTGCAATAAATTGGGTCTTTTCGGTCTCAATATTGGTCGTCATGACTCTCATTCTCTTTAGCATACTTGGTGTAATTATCGAGCTGGTTCTGATAGGATATTTAAATGCCTTGGTCATGCCATGATCTTGGCTCAATCTTTTTTTCCCTTTTCCATCTCTTCCCCACTTTTGGTTGGGCCTTAAGTGGATGTGACATTGTCAGACCACTTTCCCATATTTTTTGGCATTGAATGGAAAGTGAGCAACCTCGCACCAATAGGACCCAGTTTTTTCTAAATACTTCTTTGCTTAGTCACCAGCTCATGTTGTCCCACATCAAAACTATCTGGAATCTTGAATGTAGACCACTCCACTTAACTGGATGGATCAATTGGTGGAATGATTCCATCACCTATATTGTGAGGTTTCTTCACATTTATGGGCACCAGCTGGCTATTTTTTGTAGATGATCTTATGAGGCGACAACGTCTAACCTTCGTACCACCACTGGGACTCTAGTAGCTGACCCCTTCTCCCCTTCTCTACAAGTCATGGTTACAGAGTTAAGACATCAAAATCAAATGGTTGATAATTATGCAGCCAGAGTGGCATAGATCAAGGCTAAATTGCACTACCTCAAGATTGGGGATCGTGCCTCAAAAGAATTCTTTATGGATCTTCATGTCAGACATCTGTCACCTAGCATCAAGTGAATCAAAGATGGCAATAATGTGCTTTTTGAACTACCTAATATTCTCTAAGCGTTTGTTTAAGCACTATGAGCAAGTTTTCACAACCCAAGATTACACACTAGAGTGGATTAATGCACTCCAATATTGCCTTGTTGTTGTGCCAAATAGGATTTCCATAGCTTAGAAAGCTACTACTATGGTTGCTTAATGACCTTTTTTATTTTTATTATTGTAATGTTTTCTAATTTCTAGGCATGGCCCAAGACTCTTTGATGTTCTAGGCTCTACCCATGTGACTCTCGGGGTGTGCCTTCTTACCACCCACATTTTTTTGTGAATATGTGTATTTCTATCCTTTATTAATATAGACATAGATGCTCATTCATCAAAAATTTTGATGTCAGCTTGTAATGTTTAATTTTTGGAAAATTAAGGATACATACTTATAAATACAAGGTTATTTCATCAAATTCAAAATCTAAGACATCTAGCATTTTGAAGTGAGCAAAAGTATAGCAAAATTTATGATCAAGGGCATTCAAGAGCATATTTATCAAGTATTTTGTTGTAGCAATAAAGATCTCAAGCATCATTTCAAAGTATTAAGCACCATGCGTGTTTTTGGAGCTAACATTGTGATGTAGGTTTCAAAGATTCAAGAAAGCATTCAAAGTCATAATTCAATCATCAAGATCCACATCCATTGAAGCCATTCCATGCAAGATCAAGATCAATATTGGAGATTTCCAAAGGTTTATTCAAGGGTTTGGTGAGTTGAAACATAGCTTGTTCATTCATCATTCCTTTCAAATTTCATTATTTCAATTCAAGGTTTAATTACCCAAATGGGGTTTGACCAAGGCAAACCCCCATTCACCAAAAATAAATAATTTTCCCTCTTGTGTTTGTGTTGTAGATCTTAGGTTGAAGAAGGATTAAA